>CAUYUJ010014530.1:0-77500 GCA_963575745.1 Prorocentrum cordatum
TCCTCCGCCTCCTCCGCCTCCTCCGCCTCCTCCGCCTCCTCCGCCTCCGCCTCCGCCTCCTCCTCCTCCTCCTCCTCCTCCTCCTCCTCCTCCACCTCCTCCTCCTCATCTTCCTCCTCCTCCGCATCCCTCCTCATCCCTCCTCCTCCCTCCTCCTCCTCCTGCCACTGCCCGAGGAGGAGAAGGAGGAGGAGGAGGAGGAGGAGGAGGCGGATGAGAAGAAGGAAGACGAGGAGGAGGAGGAGGGGGAGGAAGGAGAAGAGGAGAAGGAGGGGAGGAACAATGAGGGCGTCTGGAAACCCGCCGAGAAACCACGAAAACTTCCGAAAACCTTTCCCCCCCCTCTCTCGTCCGGCCCGACCCCCCCCCTCCCCATCTCCAACCCTCGATCCGATCCCCTCTCGTCCAGTCCAATCCTCCCCCTCACCGATCCCCCCTTTTCTTCCGACCCGACCCCCCTCCCCCTTTCGTCCGACCCGACCCCCCCTTCCCCAATCCACCCCCTCTCGTCCGACCCGACAGGAGGACGAGGAGGAGGAGGAGGAGCAGGAGGAGGAGGAGGAGGAGGAAGGAGGAGGTAGGAGTGAGCAGAAGGGGGGACGAGGAGAAGGCGGAGGGGGAGGAGTGACCAGCAGAAGGGCCCCCCACCCCGCGCGCCGCCGCGGCCACGGGCTCGCGCGGCGCTGGCGCGCTGGAGGGCGTCGGCAGCGCGCTTGTGTGCGGGCGGCCTCCCGGCGCCGTCGGGCGGCGAGGCGGCGGGGCGGAGGGTCGTCGCCGTCGTCGCCGGCCGCCGTCGCACAATCATCTACAGTCCCCCCGACTTTCTTCAGCATGCCCCCCTCCTTCCCTCCGACTCATCCCTCCTCCGTCTCATCCTCCTCCTGTTCCTCCCTCTCCTGCTCCTGCTCACTCCACCTTCCACCTCCCTCCTCCTCCTCCTCCTCCTCCTCCTCCCCCCTCCTCCTCCTCCTCCTCATCCTCCTCCTCATCTGTCCTCATCCTCCTCATCCTCCTCATCCTGCCCTGCTCCTGCTCCTGCTCCTCGCCTCCTCCTTCCTCCTTCTCACCTCCTCCTCCTACTCCTCCTCCTCCTCCTCGTCCACCTCCTCCTACTCCTGCTCCTGCTCCT
Source organism: Prorocentrum cordatum (assembly GCA_963575745.1). NCBI lineage: Eukaryota > Dinophyceae > Prorocentrales > Prorocentraceae > Prorocentrum > Prorocentrum cordatum. The sequence continues at coordinate 1,130 of CAUYUJ010014530.1, forward strand.
CGTCCTCCTCATCCTCCTCCTCCACGGACGACGCCGTCGTCACCAGTTGCCTGTCGCCGTCGCATTCGTCGCCCTCGTTGCCATCGTCGCCAGTCGCCGCCGTGCAGTAGAAACATGCTACAAGAAATCGTGCTACAAGAAACCTGGGGGGGCACATTCGTCGTTGAATGATGAGAGAGAGCGTGATCCACCGCCGCTTTACTGTGGAAAATTGCCAACCTTTTCCTCCGGAACCCGGGGGTCTCCCCCCCTCCGCAAATCCCCCCCCCCCCTGCCGGAACGCCTCCCCCCCAACCCCTCTTCCCTACCCTCCCTCCCGGCAAAACCCCCCCCCTCCCACTAACCCCTCCCCCCCCCCCCCCTCCCCCTCGAAAACCAGGGGGGGGGTCACTACCGGTTCGAAACCCCTCCCCCCCCCCCCCCCCCCCCCCTTCCGATTCCGAAACCGGTGGGTTCACTTACCGTGATGGAACCCCTCCCTCCCCCTCCCCCCACCACCCTCGAAAACCGGAGGGGGGTCACTACCGGTTCGACCCCCCTCCCACGCACCGCCAGCAAACGACTCCCGGTCCCTACCACCGCTCGCATCACATCCCCCACTGATGTTCCCAGCACCACTGTCCTCACCACCACTGTCCCCACTGGTTCCACCACCGTCCCTATTGTCCCCACCAGTGCCCCCACCACTGTCGCACTGTCCCCACTGTTCCCACAACTGTTCCCACCACGGTTCCACTCTCCCCACTGTCTCCACGGACCCAACCACTGCCTATCCCCACTGTCCCCACTGTCCCACTGAGCTGTCCCCACTCCTCCGCTGTCCCACTGAGCTGTCCCACTGTTCCCACCACTGTCCCCACTGTCCCCACCACTGTCCCCACTGCACCTCTGTCCCATTGTCCCACCGCCGTCCTCGCCACCGCCTTTACCAGTGTCTCCACCACCATTGTACCCTCCACTGTCCCAGTGTTTCCACCTCATTCCCACTGTCCCCACACCACTGTCCCCACCACCACCGTTCCCACCACTGTCCACTGTTCCCCCTGTTCCCACCATTGTCCCCACCACTGTCCCCACCACTACCGTCCCCACCACTGTCCCACTGTCCCCCCGCTGTCCCCACCACTGTCCCGCTGTCCCCTCACCACTGTCCCCACCAACACCGTCCCCACCACTGTCCGCATCCCCACTCGGTTTTCGAGGGGGCGGGGGGGAGGGGGGGGTTCGAACCGGTAGTGACCCCCCCCCTCTTTTCATGATGAGCAGGGGGGGGGGGGGGGGAGGATTCAAACCGAATAAGTAGACCCCCCCGGTTTTTTTCCCGGAGGGGGGGGGGGGGGAGGGGTTCGAACCGGTAAAAAAAAATAAAAAAGTAAATAAGAAAAGAAACGAAGGAGGAAATAAAGTGACCCCCCGCAGGTGCAGGTTTTCCGCCAGCAGCGGTAGAACACGCTCTTTCAATGATGAAGGTCCTGACATGCCCCAAGGCTTCTGAAGGCCCCTGGGTCCATCGGGGGAGAAGAAGCTTCCGCGGGGCACCTGCTGGCAGGCCGGCTTCTCATTGCACGCGCCTGGTGTACAGTCATCTGCGCCGCCGTCGCCACAGAGCGGAGACCGTCGTCGCAAACGCCGACGCCGCAACGAGGCAGGGGCTGGCCGTCGCCGTCGTGCAGTCATCCGCGCCGCCGTAGTCGTCATCGCATCGCCGTGCAGCCATCGTGCTGCCATGAGAAACGCTGCGGCGCCTTGAACGACGTCGGTCGTCGCCGTCACCGCTGTCGCCGTCGCCGTCGCCGTCGCCGTAGAGTACAGTCCTCGTGCTACCATACCAAGCGCTGGGCGAGGAGCGAAGGGGCTCTTCTGGCCATGGCGGGCACCGGCCACAAAGCAGCTCTGCGGCCTGGGTCTGAGGAACGGCAGACGTCGCCGCCGTCGTCGTCGCCGTCGCCGTCGTCGCCGCCGCCGTCGTAGACGTGGCCGTCGTCGTCGCCGCAGTCGCCACCGCCACCGGCGTCATCGCCGCCACCGTCATCCCCGCTGGCGTCGTCGTCGTCGTCGTCATCGTCGTCGTCGTCGTCGCTTCGTCGTCGAAGGCTCGAAGGTCGAAGGCTCGAAGGTTCTTGGGCGCTTGCGGCCTTCACGCGGGGCCTCCAGACGCCTCCAGGGACCGAGGCCTCCGGAACGGCGTCGGCCGTCGCCGTCGCCGACGTCGCCGTCGCATTTCGCTGTCGTGCTGCACCGTCCTGCTGCCACAAGGAACGCTGGCTACAGTCGGGCTCGATTGGACAGGACACGCGAGAAGACACAGGACCCTTCCGAGGGCCACACTGCCACAGGAATGTAGGAAGCATGGGTCGCGAGACACAGGACGCAAGGGCACCCTTGATTTGGCAGGGTCGACCTACTAATCCGGGCCGACTGTGGGAAGCGGAGGGGCCTTGCTGGCCACGGCGAGGTCGCCGTCGTCGCCGCCGCCGTCGCCGTCGGTCTCCACCGTCGCCGCCACTTTCGTCGGCGTCGTCTCGCCCGCCCCCCGCCCCCTCCGCCGTCCCCCCCTGCCACCCTCCCCTGGCATCCCCGCTGCGACTCGGTAGCGCGTGTGATATTGGGAGAGAAAGAAAAGAGAGAGAGAGAGAGAGCACCCAACCCTCAAAAAGAACGGAGAGGAGACAGAGAGAAAAAAAAAAAAAGAGAGAGAGAGAGAGAGAAAAATATAAAGAAATCAAATGAGATAAAAAGGGAAAGAGAGAAAGAGAGAGAGAGAGAGAGAACACAAAAAGAGAAAGATAGAGAGACGGGGGAGAGAGTGAGAGAGAGAGTGAGAGAGAGACAGAGAGAAGACAGACAGACAGACAGACAGACAGACAGACAGACAGACAGACAGACAGACAGACAGACAGACAGACAGACAGACAGACAGACAGACAGACAGACAGACAGACGGACGGACAGACAGACAGACAGACTGACTGACAGACATATTGAGAGAGAGGGAGAGGGAGAGGGAGAGGGAGAGGGAGAGGGAGAGTCAGGAGAGAGGAAGAGAGGGAGAGAGTGAGAAGACGAGATATAGAGAGAGAGAGTCAGGGAGAGAGAGAGAGAGAGAGAGAGACAGAGACAGAGACAGAGACAGAGACAGAGAGAGAGAGCGACTTAAAGAGAGCGAGAGAGAGAGAGGTCTCTTTTACCATCAACGTATGCTTCACACTCTCTGCAGGGGACCTCTCTCAACCAGCGTGGGGCCAGGGCTGAACCTGCGTCGGCCCAGGAGTCGCCCTCGAGCGTGGCCCCCGCTGCCGCCCCACGCCCTGCGCAGCGCGGCCCTGCACGGCGGCGCCTCCCTCCGCCCCCTCTGCGCCCGCGCGGCCGCCGACGGCGCCGTGCGCGGGGGGGCCGAGGTCGGGCGGCGCCGCCTCCGCCGCCAGCGCGTCCTGCTTCGCGGCGCTGCCGACGAAGTCGGCCACAGCCGCGCGCGCAGGAGGCCCTCCGCGGCCCGCGGCGGCCGGGTCCCGCGGGGACCGCCCCGCCGCCAGGCCGGAGGCGGCGCGTGCCGCGAGGAGGGCTCCTCGGGCAACCTCCGCGGCGCCCCGGAGCCCTGCACCCGTGAGCGTGCCCGGCGTCGGCGGAGCGGCGGCGGGGCCTGCAGCGCAACGCTTGAGCGAGATGGGCACTTGAGCCGAAAAATGGCGACGGTCAGAGAGAGAGAGAGAGAGAGGCAAGGGAGCGAGAGTGAAGGAGGAGGGGGAGGAAAAAGCAGACGACACGCAGGACGAGGAGGGGTATTCAGGAGGAGGAGGAGGAGGAGGAGGAGGAGGAGGAGGAAGGCGGGAGGAAAGGGCGAGGAGGAAAGAGCGAGGAGGAAGGAGGAGGGAGGAGACGGGCCGCGCCTCCGGGCGGACCCGGCGGCGGCGGCCGCGGGGCGCGCCGCACCTCTCCAGGAAAGGGGCGCGCCGAGGACCACCGGCGGCGGAGGGGGGGGGGTAGGGGAGGGAAGGGGGGCGCGGGAGGGAAGGGGGAGGCCGCCCTCCTCGAGGGCTGACCCGCCCTCCAGCAAGCTGGTGAACATCTCCCTGGGGCTGTCCCGCCCTCCCCTCCGCCTCCCCCCCCGAGGGGGGAGGGGGAGGGGGAGGAGGGCGGAGGGCGGAGGGCCGGGAAGGGGTGGCGGAGGAAGAGGAGGTGGGGGGAGGGGATGGGGGAGGGAGAGGGAGCGAGAGGAGGCGGGAGGAGGAGGAGGAGGAGGAAGAGGAGGAGGAGGACGAGGAGGGAGGAGGAAGAAGAGAAGGAGGTGGAGGAGGAGGTGGAGAAAGAGGAGGAGGACCGGAATAAACCGACGATGCATCCGCGACGCTGCAACGCAACCCCCTGCCCCAAGTTCCCTCCTCACGAGTCCCTACAGGCCTTCCCGTTCACTACAAGGAGCGCCACCTTGAAAGATCAGCACCCCAAGCGAGAGAAACGTTTTGACAAAACAAACTTGCCTCGCACCCTTCTGGCGCACAATCAGGACTGCAACACGGTGCTATTGTACAGCTCCACGAGGTGTCCAGCGAGATCCCCGTTGTTTTTTATATATATATATAAAAAAAAAATTAAGAAAAAGAAAAAACAAAACAAAAAAAAAACAAAAAAAAAAAAAAAAAAAAAAAAAAAAAAAAAAAAAAAAAAAAAAAAAAAAAAAAAAAAAAAAAAACACGCCCCCCGCCCGTGCAAGCTGTTGCACAGGTTTGCACTCATGGTACGGCCGTGAGCCTCGAGGAAGTCTCAAGCGAGAGAGCTCCCTTGCAAAGAGGAACCACCTCCATCCGTGCAGAGGCTGCATATGTCAAAGCTTCTGCTCTTCAAATGTAGGGAAGTCTCAAGCGAAAGGCGCGGTTGTGAAGAGGAATCGCCCTCCATCCTTGCGCCTGGTGCAAGCTGTTACATCCAATGCGCGCGGCGCTGAGGCGAGAGCTCAAAGTGACCGCCCTCCACCGTTGGAGTTGCTGCAAGCTTTGAAAGGGAATGTACGCGGCGTTTGGGAGAGAGCCCCATTTGGAAAACAACCTCTGCTCCATTCAAGATAAAAAAAAACTCAAAATTCAAACGTCAAGATAACCGTCGAGATAACGTGTAACTGTTGCGAAATTCAGACGTCAAGATAATAAGTTGTGCAAAAGCATCGGGCGAAACGCCTGGCCCGCTCTGCCGACACGTCTCGGAATGCGACGGGGGAGAGCGATCTGTATTCAACGGAAGCGAACGGAGGAGGAGGAGGAGGAGGGTGCACGAGGAGGAGAGCAAGAGGAGGAGAGGACGATGCTGCCATACACCCTCCTGCCTCGAGTCCCCTATTCGTGGGTGTCTGCAAATGTTCCTCTCCCTCTCGCTCTCTCTCTCTCTCTCTATTTCTCTCTCTCTCTCTCTCTCTTTCTCTCTCTTCCCAGAGATCCAATATCTTGTTTTTCCAAACGGGGTCCCCAGGAATCACTACACTCTACCCAGGATCGGCGTTTCATCCAAAGTCGTTTGTTGTAAGTGCACAGGACACGGCGAGGGCCCCCAAAGGCCGAAACTAGCAAAGACCCTGCCGTCTTGATATTTTGAAGGACGTGAGCGGGTCTCGTTCTCTCTCTCTCTCTCTCTCTCTCTATCGCTCTCTCTCTCTCTCGCTCTCTCTCTCTCTCTCTCCCTCTCGCTCACACACATACACACTTTTCTGCGCACTACGTGGGGGTCCAGGCCAACGGGCGCGCCGCTTAGAGGTCGAAGGGCACTCAAGCACCCCCCCCGATCTGGAGGCGGCGCTTGGCCATCTGCTTCTTGGTGAACTTCTTCGGCTTGACCTCCTCGGCGGGGGCCTCCACCGATTCGTCCTTTCAGGGAACAGACAAAAGCAAAATATAAATGTTGGGAGCTCCGCGCCGATACCATAAATCAGCGCGGAGCTCCAGATGCTTTTGATTATGCAATGTGTTTGTCTTCGTTCCTTCTCTTCCAAGATCATCTCGATGTGGCACGGATTCGACATGTACGGCCCGATGCGTCCGTGGGCACGGTAGGTCTTACGCCGGCCCTGTTGCGCGGGGTTCACTTGGATGTGCTTGACGAACAGGTTGTCCGTGTCGAGATTCTTGAAGTCAGCGTTGCTCTCCGCGTTCTGCAGAAGGCCCAGCAGGATCTTCGCGGACTTCACAGGCCACCGGCCCTGCGACATCTTGAACGCCTTTGCCTGGGGGGTGCGCCCGATGCAGCCGGTGTACTTCCTGAAGGGGACGCACTGCTTCTTCTCGCAGACGTCCTCAGAGCAACAAAAAAAATGCATACACATATATGTTCGGAGGTCCGCACGGATTTCTTGGATCAGGACTGCACTGCCCTCCCTGGCGCGCGGAGCGCAGCTGGGCCAGCGCCAAAGGCGCCGACAGGGGCGCCCCCATGCGGAGCTCCGAAAGTTTGTGTCCATGCCTTCTTTAAAGTGTGCGAGTCCTGCAGGTACGCCTGCGCGGCCTTCAGATTCATGCCCTTGATCGCCTGGGCGGCCTCGTACGTGTTCTTGTAGTGGACGCGGAGGTCCACACCCTTGGCCTTGCAGGCCTTGCTGGGGTTGGCCGCCTCCCTCGAGTACTTGCCCATCGCTCCCTGGCCCTCGTGGCCTCCGTGCAGGCCGCCCAGATGGGGTCGGAGCAGACGGGGGTCGGAGGATCGCACCGCAGCTAGCAGAAAAAGACTGTATCAGCAAAGCCTTGCGGAGGTCCGCGCGGGTCTCCTGGATCGGCGCTGCACGCCCCTCTCTGGCGCGCGGGGGGGCCAGCGGAGGCCCACGAACTCCGCGGGGAACTCCGCAAAATGTCACCCATGCCGTCTCTCCTGCTTCGAGATACGTTGGCAAGACACCCGCGATGCCAGGACTGAGATCGGACTCCAGGTGAGCGCCAGGAAGGAGCGGGTCTTACGCACGTTGACACAGCGACCCCACCCCGCGGCTCGTGCGGGCCGCCAGAACGGCGCGCCACCGCAGAAACGGTTGCCTGGACAGCTTACGCGCAACCGTCCGTGCAGACGACCCCGTCGTTCTGCATCGCTCGGGTCGCGCCGCATCGCCGATGCATCGGAGCGAGAGCGAGACGCCGGGACGAGCAAGCTCTGACGAGCACGCTCGTGCCCCCCTTGGGCAGGGCGCGAGAGGCCGTGGCCTCGACGAGTGAGGCTGCCTCGGAGATGTCGCCCTGCCGATGCATCGCCGCTGCACCAGTGATGCACCTGCGAGGCCCTCTGGCCACGCCCGCTCGGCCCCCATCTCGAGGGCGGCCCGGCCTCTGCGCGCTCGGACCGTGGGCGGCTTCGCGCCTCTGCGAACCCCCCGAGAAGGAGCCGGAGCCAAGACAGCTGCAGATGCTTCTCTGGCCTGTGCCCGACCTGCCTCGAGCTTGCCCCTGCCCACCCCCCAGATTGGCAAGCCCGAGAGCGATGACGATCTTAGGGAGAATCACGCCTTCAGAAACTGAGGAAATCCCTAAGATCGGCATCGAGATACGATGACACCAATCATAAGGATAGGGATGTTCTCAGGCTGGTAAACGTCGTGAATGTTGGGCCGGTCCCAGGCAAATCCTGAAGGTCTACTCTGGATGAAACACTTATGAAGGGAAGGGTGATTGACCTTCCGACACAGCTTGCCCACCCACACTCTCCTCCTCCTCCTCCTCCTCCTCCTCCTCCTCCTTCCTCCTCCTCCTCCTCCTCCTCCTCCTCCTCCTCCTCTCCTCCTCCTCCTTCCTCCTCCTCCTCCTCCTCCTCCTCCTCCTCCTCCTCCTCCTCCTCCTCCTCCTCCTCCTCCTCCTTCCCCCCCCCGTCCACCCGTTCCGACAGCACGTACAGCGAAGGGTTGCAACGGGGCCACGAAGGGCAGCGAGGGGGCCACGAAGGGCAGCGAAGGGGCCACGAAGGGCTGCAACGGCGGGCCCACGAAGGGCAGCAATGGGGCACGGGGCCACGAAGGGCAGCGAGGGGGCCACGAAGGGCTGCAGCGGGGCCACGAAAGGCAGCGAGGGGGTCACGAAGGGCTGCAACGGGGCCACGAAGGGCAGCGAGATCCCGATTCCTAAGTAAGCTGCGAGGGAGTCCTAAGCATGAGCGCGACTCCTGGGTGCCTGAGTGTCGGGAGCGCGGCGCTTGAGTAAATTGCAGGGAATTCCAACGCAAGAGCGCGATTCTTGTGGAAATTGCAAGCAAGTCTCCAGCGAGAGTGCGACTCCAGAGCGCCGGGAGAGCGATTCCTAAATAAATTGTAAGGAAGTCCCAAGCGAGAGCGGAATTCCTGAGTAAAAATGTGAGGAAGTCTCAGGCGGGAGCGGGGGTCCTGGCTAAATTGTGAGGAAATCTATTGCGGGAGCCGTTGTTGCCGTAACCCGGGGGCCAAGGGCACAGTTTGAGCCTAGTGAGGTTCCCTGATAAAAGAAAACAAAGTGCGAGCCACGGGGGAAGCACTTCAATTAAAGAAATACAATGGTCACCTGAGGGGGGATCAACAATGATTACTCTTCGAACATGAAAATTCATCAACCACAACAAAAAACAACAATAACCACAACAACAGTAAGAATAATAACAACAACAACAACAACAACAACAACAACAACAACAACAACAATCATTTAAGACTGGGGACACTCCGTTCTCACCAGTGCCAGGGTTTTCATAGGAGGCGGGCAATACCCCCACTTTGTGGGGGGGCCGGTTCAAGCTCTACCAAATTTCCAAACGACTCTTCGCCACCACCCACACCCAGCTTCCCGCCCTATGACGTTCGGACACTTCACTTCGTGGCATGCGGACGACCGTGGCTACTATTCAGGGCCCCGCGGCCGACGACGACGGCGTGCGCGCGCGAAGAAAAAACGAATGTGTCCCGCATGGTATTATTTGACAGGGATGATGGCCCTGGCAGGTGCGCAACCGTTGTCGCAGAAGTTCGAAAAAGTTGCTCGCAAAAGCCCGTTTGACAGAAATGTTTAAAAAGTGTTGGGTTTCCTACGAATCCGCAAGAGCGCGCGGGATGAGATTTTGACATTTTTTGTTGAAAAACCATTGGTTTTTTGATGTTTTTATGTTAAAATCGCTCCGAACACTAAGCTTTTGGAAGGATTTCGTCTTGCGCGCGCGAATGTCCACTTTACCTTATTTTTTGCAAGGGATTCTTGAAATTTGATTATATTAGAACAAGAAATGTCATTTTATAGTGTTTTTTGCAAGGGAAAACGGATTACAACAAAACAACCGGATCTGGATCACATCGTTTTACCTGAGGCTTCCTCACGAAAATGATGAAAATGTAGCTGCGGCCTAGGCGGCGCAGGGGGGGCGTGCACCAGGGGGCCCAACAATAATTATTCTTTAGAATAAATAATGTTCAACAACAACAACAACAACAACAACAACAACAACAACAACAACAACAACAACAACAACAACAACAACAACAACAACAACAACAACAATAACAACAACATCAACAACAACAACAACAACAACAACAATAACAACAACAATCACAACAACAACAACAACAACAACAACAACAACAACACCAACATCAACAAGAACAAGAACAACAACAACGACAACAATGACAACAACAACAACAACAACAACCACAATCATGTTAAGGCTGTCCGCTCTTATCTGGTCGAGTGTCATACAACGTGTATTTCCCAAACCCTCGATACCCGCCCTCTTCGTCTTCGATCGTACCTTTTTGGGAGGGGGCTACTTCTTACCTGTAGGCCGGGCGCGGGCAAGCGGCGGGGCGGCCGCAGATCGTCGGCCTGGCCAGCGGCACCACTGATCGGCGGCAACCCGACCCCAAGAGGGAGGGACAGGGGACCGATCGCGACGACAACGACGACGACGACGACGAACGACGACGACGACGACGACGACGAACGACGACGACGACGACGACGACGACGACGACGACGACGACGGCGAAGAGACGACGACGACGACGAACGAAAGCGAGGGCGAGAGCGCGAGCGACAGCGGGGCCACGACGGGCGAAAAAAAAAGGGGCCACGAAGGGCGGCAGCGGGGCCAGGAAGGGCATGCGTAAAGGGCCACGAAGGGCGCGAACGAGCGGGGGCCACGACGGGCAGATAATGCGGGGGCCACAGAAGGCAATGACGGGGCCACTGAGGGTAGCAAGGGGGCCACGTGGTGCAGCGAGGGGGCCACGAAGTCCGAAAACGGGACCACGAAGGGCATGCATATGGGGCCACGAAGGGCGCGAGCGAACGGGGGCCACGAAGGCCATACATATATGGGGCCACGAAGGGCAGCGAGGGGACCACGAAGGGCTGCAACGGGGCCACGAAGGGCAGCGAGGGGGCCACGAAGGGGAACAACGCGGCCATGAAGGGCAGCAAGAGGGCCACGAAGGGCTGCAGCGGCACCACGAGGGGAAGCAAGGGGGCCACGAAGGGCTGCAACGGGGCCACGAAGGGCAGCAATGGGGCCACGAAGGGCTGCAGCGGGGCCACGAAGGGCAGCGAGGGAGCCACGAAGGGCTGCAGCGGGACCACGAAGGGCAGCGAGGGGGCCACGCAGGGCTGCAACGGGGCCACGCAGGGCAGCGGCGCTTGAGTAAATTACGGGGAGCTCCAACGCAAGAGCGCGATTGTTGAGAAAATTACGAACAAGCCTCCAGCGAGGACGCGACTCCAGGGCGCCCAGACAGCGAGTCCAGAATACATTGTAAGGAAGTCCCAAGCGAGAGCGCGACTCCTGCGTAAAATGCGGGAAAATATCAGGCGGGAGCGGGGGGCCCCTGGCTAAATTGTAAAGAAAACTATGGCGGGAACCGTTGTTGCTGTAACCCGGGGGCCAAGGGCACAGTTTGAGCCTAGTGAGGTTCCCTGATGAAAGAAGACAAGGTGCGAGCCACGGGGGAAGCACTTCAATTGAAAAAACAGAATGGTCACCGGAGTAGGGGATCAACAAATATTATTATTCAATCGGAAGAGCTCAACAACAACATCAACAGCAAAAACAACAACCACAACAACAAAAACAACAAGAAAAACCACAACAACAACAACAACAACAACAAACCACAACAATCACAACAACAACACGAACAACAACAACAACAACAACAACAACAACAACAACAACAACAACAACAACAACAACAACAATCATTTTACCCGAACGCTCAGTGTTCTCACCAGTGCCAGGGTTTTCATGCGACGCGAGACAATACCCCCACTTCGTGGGGGGGCAGTTCAAGCTCTACCAAATATCCAAACGACTCTTCGCGACCACCCAAACCCAGCTTCCCGCCCTATGACGTTGGGACACTTCACTTCGTGGCGTGCGGACGACCGTGGCTACTACACTGGCGTGGGGTACACACCCACAGAACTTGGTCACTTATTCGGGGCGCGCGTGTGCCCAGCATCCTGCAATTGTGACATACAATACATGACACAGACAGACAGAGAGAGAGACAGAGAGCAGACAGAGAGAGAGACAGAGAGAGCGGAGTTGGTCACATTTTTGGGGCAAGTTCCTGAGATCGTCGTGTTTTTTGTTGGTCTTGCGCGCGCGAATGTCCACTTTACTTTTTTTTGCAAGGGAGTATTGAAATTTGATTATGTTAGAACAAGAAAAAGTAGCTCGCGCGAGCTCATGTAACATAAATGTTGAAAAACCATTGGTTTTGTGGGAGTCGGACAGCGCGCGCGGGATGAAATTTGGACATTTTTTTTTGAAAAACCATTGGGTTTTTGATGTTTTTATGTTGAAATCGCTACGAAACCTAAGGTTCTGGAAGGATTTCGTCTTGCGCGCGCGAATGTCCACTTTACCTTATTTTTTGCAAGGGATTATTGAAATTTGATTATGTTAGAACAAGAAAAAGTAGCTCGCGCGAGCTCATGTAACATAAATGTTGAAAAACCATTGGTTTTGTGGGATTCGGACAGCGCGCGCGGAAGGACATTTTGACAATTTTTTCTTAAAAAACCATTGGGTTTTTGATGTTTTTATGTTAAAATCGCTACGAAACCTAAGGTTTTGGAAGGATTTCGTCTTGCGCGCACGAATGTCCACTTTACCTTATTTTTTGCAAGGGATTCTTGCAATTTGATCAAGTAAGAACAAGAATTTTCATTTTATAGTGTTTTTTGCAAGGGAAAACGGATTACAACAAAACAACCGGATCCGGTGACAATCCACTTTTCTGAAGCATTCGCTAGAAAATGAAGGAAATGAGGCTGCGGCCTAGGTTTTGGAGGGGGGTCGCGCACCAGGGGTCTCAACAATAATATTTCTTTAGAAGTAATAATATTCAACAACAACAACAACAACAACAACAACAACAACAACAATTACTAGCACGTGGGGACACTCCGTTCTCACCAGTGCCAGGGTTTTCATAGGAGGCGGGCAATACCCCCACTTTGTGGGGGGGCCGGTTCAAGCTCTACCAAATTTCCAAACGACTCTTCGCCACCACCCACACCCAGCTTCCCGCCCTATGACGTTCGGACACTTCACTTCGTGGCATGCGGACGACCGTGGCTACTATTCAGGGCCCCGCGGCCGACGACGACGGCGTGCGCGCGCGAAGAAAAAACGAATGTGTCCCGCATGGTATTATTTGACAGGGATGATGGCCCTGGCAGGTGCGCAACCGTTGTTGCAGAAGTTCGAAAAAGTTGCTCGCAAAAGCCCGTTTGACAGAAATGTTTAAAAAGTGTTGGGTTTCCTACGAATCCGCAAGAGCGCGCGGGATGAAATTTTGACAATTTTTTTTGAAAAACCATTGGTTTTTTGATGTTTGTATGTTAAAATCGCTACGAAAACTAAGGTTTTGGAAGGATTTCGTCTTGCGCGCGCGAATGTCCACTTTACCTTATTTTTTGCAAGGGATTCTTGAAGTTTGGTTATGTTAGAACAAGAAATGTCCACTTTAGCTTATTTTTTGCAAGGGAAAACCGATCGTAACAACACAACCGGATCCGGACCAACCCGTTTTGCCTGAGACTTCCTCACGAAAATGATGAAAACGTGGCTGCGGCCTAGGCGCGGCGGGGGGGTCGTGCACCAGGGGCCCCAACAATAATTATTCTTTAGAAGTAATAATGTTCAACAACAACAACAATCACAACAACAACAACAACAACAACAACAACAACAACAACAACAACAACAATAGCAGAACCAGCAACAACAACAGCAACATCAACAACAATAACAACTACAATAGCAACAACCACGACGACCGCAGCAACAACAACAATAAGCTTAACTATATTCGTTTTGTCTGCTCGAATGTCATACAAGGTGTATTTCCCAAACCCTCGATACCCGCCCACGTCTTCGATCGTACCCCTTTTGGGGGGTATAGATTTCTTCCCTGCAGGGTGGGCGCTGGCAAGCGGCAGGGCGGCCGCAGACCGTCGGCCTGGCCAACGGCAACGCTGATCGGCGGCAACCCGACCCCAAGAGGGACGGACAGAGGACCGACCGCGACGAAGACGACGACGACGACGACGACGACGACGACGACGACGGCGGTGACGACGACGTCGACGACGACGACGACGACGACGACGAGGACGACGACGAGCGAAAGCGAGAGCGAGAGCGAGAGCGACAGCGGGGCCACGAAGGGCGCGAACGAGCGGGGGCCACGAAGGGCACACAATGCGGGGCCACACAAGGCAATGACGGGGCCACTGAGGGTAGCAACGGGGCTACGTAAGGCAGCGAGGGGACCACAAAAGGCTGCAACGGGACCACGAAGGGCATGCATATGGGGCCACGACGGGCGCGAACGAGCGGGGGCAACGAAGCGCATACGTATTTTGGGCCACCACGGGCAAGGACAGTGCCACTGAGGGTAGCAACGGGGCCACGTAGGGCAGCGAGGGGGCCACGAAGTCCGACAGCGGGACCACGAGGGGCATGCATATGGGGACACGACGGGCGCGAACGAGCGGGGGCCACGAAGGGCATACAGATATGGGGCCACGAAGGGCAGCAAGGGGGCCACGAAGGGCTGCAGCGGCACCACGAGGGGAAGCAAGGGGGCCACGGAGGGCTGCAACGGGGCCACGAAGGGCAGCGAGGGGACCACGAAGGGCTGCAACGGGGCCACGAAGGGCAGCAAGGGGGCCACGAAGGGCTGCAACGGGGCCACGAAGGGCAGCGAGGGGGCCACGAAGGGCTACAACGGGGCCACGAAGGGCAGCGAGGGGGCCACCAAGGGCTGCAACGGGGCCACGAAGGGCAGCGAGTGGGCCACGCAGGGCTGTAACGGGGCCACGAAGGGCAGCGAGATCCCGATTCATAAGTAAGCAGCAAGGGAGTCCTAAGCGTGAGCGCGGCTCCTGGGTGCCCGAGTGTCGGGAGCGCGGCGCTTTAGCCATTCGCAGGGAATTCCAACGCAAGAACGCGATTCTAGAGCACATTGCAAGCAAATCTCCAGCGAGAACGCGACTCCAGAGCGCCGAGAGAACGATTCCTGAGTAAATGGTAAGGAAGTCCCCAGAGAGCGCGAATCCTGGGTAAAATGCGAGGAGGTCTCAGGCGGGAGCGGGGGTCCTGGCTAAATTGTAAGGAGGTCTCAGGCGGGAGCCGTTGTTGCTATAACCCGGAGACCAAGGGCACAGTTTGAGCCTGGTGCTGTTCCTTGATCATTATTTTCTATTTAAAAAATGGTGCGAACCCCAGGGGGAGCACTTCAACTGAAAAACCACAATGGTCACAGGAGGGGGTCAACCATAATTATTCTTCAGTAGTGACAGAACAACAACAACAACAACAACAACAACAACAACAACAACAACAACAACAACAACAACAACAACAACAAGAACAACAACAACAACAACAACAACAACAACAACAACAACAACAACAACAACAACAACAACAACAACAACAACAATAACAACAATCAAATTACCATCATGCGCGATGTTTCCACACGAAGCAGGCGACCATCATGATAACCATCCCCATCATGGGGGATTATTGCTGCATAGACGGGTCCGTGATTCCCATTCCCAGATCTCCCGCCCAATGAGGTCTTGCAAAAAACCTCCTCCGAGGATTTTCAACATATCCCGCCTCGAAAACGCATGCCCGCGCCTTGCTGCGCCGATGCGAGACCGCCAGTGGAGCCACAGCCAAGGGTAAAGCACAAGGAAGTATCGAGCGAAAGGATTGCCTTGGTGGGGATAGGGGCTGTCGGCGGCGAGGCAAGGACCTGGCCCTGAATAGAAAGGGAGGAAGTCTCGAGCAGGGCCGCTGTTATTGCTGGGAGCGGCGCCAATGCTGAAGAGAGTAGGGCGCTAGTCCAGCGTAAAACAAAACGCAGTCTCGAGCGGGAACGCTGGTTTTGTTGGGACGGCGGTTGTCGGCGGCGAGGAGGAACACCGCTTTGAGTAAGAAGGGAGGAAGTCTCGAGCGGGAGCCGTGGTTTTGTCGGGACGGGGGCTGTCGGCGGCGAGGAACACCACCGTCCTGAGGAAAAGGGGAGGAAGTCTCGAGCAGGAGCGTTGTTCTTGCTGGGAGCGGCGCCAATTCAAAAGAGAGCACCCAGCGTCAAATGGGAGGAAGTCTCGGGCGGGGGCGCTTGTCTTGTCGGGACGGCGGCTGTTGGCGGCGAGCAAGAGCACCGCCTTGAGTAAAGAAGGGAGGAAGTCTCGAGGGGGAGCGTTGTTGTTGCTGGGGGCGGCGCCGATGAGAGAAAGAGTAGCGCGCCTGTCCAAGGTAAAACGGGAGGGAGTCTCGAGCGGGAGCGCTGGTTTTGTTGAGACGGCTGCTTTCGGCGGCGAGCAAGAGCACCGGCCCTGAGCAAGAAAGGAGTAAGTCTCGAACGGGAGCGTTGTTGTTGTTGGGGGGGCCGTTTTTGGCGGTCCCCCAAACCGCTCGAGCGTGAGCCTCATTTTCAATCAAAATGCAGCCAGCGCCTCGGCAAGAGCGCCAGGGCGCCTGTAAGGGGTTCAACAAAAATATTGCTTAGTAATTAGCATTAAATCATTTTAACACTGTTCGCTCTGAACTGCTCGCGCGTACCTCACCACGTATATCCCAAATCCCCGATACCCGTCCTCCTCGTCTTCGATCGTACCCCCTCTGGGGGGCACATTTTCCTGACCTGCCACGCGTAGTGTGCGCAGCCCCGAAAATGGCAAGAGGAATGAGAAAGGAGAGAGAGAGAGAGGGGGGAAAAAAAAAAAAAAAAAACGACCTTTGGGAGAGGGAGAGCTATGCTGGGGCCACGAAGCGCAGCAATGGGGCCACTGAGGGCACGAGCGACTGGGGGCCACGAAGGGAGAATATATGGGCCACAAAAGGCAACGAGGGGGTCACTGAGGGCAGCTGGGGGGGGGCACACGGGGCTACACTGGGGCCACGAAGGGCAGCAATGGGACCAGTGAGGGCACAAGCGACTGGGGGCCACGAAGGGCGTATATATGGGCCACAAAAGGCAGCGAGGGAACCACTGAAGCCAGCAGCGGGGCCACGAAGGGCCGCAATGGGGCTACTGAGGGCACAAGCGACTGGGGGCCACGACGAGCGCGTATATGGGCCACAAAGGGCCTACGCCGGGGCCACGAAGGTAAGCAATGGGGCCACCGAGGGCACGAGCGACTGGGGGCCACGAAGGGAGAATCAATAGGCCACGAAGGGCAGCGAGGGGGTCACTGAGGGCAGCAGGGGGGAGGCACACGGGGCTACACTGGAGCCACGAAGGGCAGCAATGGGGCCACTGAAGGCACGAGCGACTGGGGGCCACGAAGGGCGTATATATGGGCCACAAAAGGCAGCGAGGGAACCACTGAGGGCAGCAGCGGGGCCACGAAGGGCAGCAATGGGGCCACTGAAGGCACGGGCAACTGGGGGCCACGAAGGGCGTATATATGGGCCACAAATGGCAGCAAGAGGCCACTGAGGGCAGCATCGGGGCCACGAAGGGCAGCGACGGGGCCGCCAGGGGAGGGGCCACGAAGGGCATCAATGCGGCACGAAGAGCGCGAGCGAGCATGGGGCACGAAGGGCATGACCCTGACGGGCGGGCCGAGCGGGCGGATCGATCGTGATTTCTGCGTGACTATCCAGGAAGTTTCCAGCGAACGCGCGATTCCTGAATGGCAAAAGCGAAGCGCCTGAGTAAATTGCAGAAAGTCTCAGACGGGGGCGCGAATCTTGGGCAAATTGCGAGGAAGTCTCAAGCGGGAGGGGGACCGGAGTAAATTTCGAGGAAATACCAATCGGGAGCCGCTGTTGTTGTAAACCGGGGGCACCTCAATCGAACAACATACAATTTGCACCGAAGGGGGGATCAACAATAATCCCACCAGCCCTTTGGGCGACAGGTGGTCTAACGTTGGTTTTCATTTCTCTTCCAAGAACCTCCTCTTCCTTTTCGGGGAGGGGTTTACCCCTCCCACGACCCCCTCCCCTGGACCTGGACGGGGGGTTCGCGAGGTCCCTTTCCTATCAAGATGGCCCCAAGATGGCCTCGGAGAGCCCAAGATAGCCTCCAATATCACTCAAGATAACACAACATGGCTCAAGAAAATTAACAACATGCTTCCAAGAGGCCCCAAGAGCGCCACAAGACGGTTCCAGGTGCTCTCAGAGCTCCCTCGGGGCCCCCCCGAGAAGCCAAAATCCTCAAAACAAAAATTGGAAATCAATAATTGGGGCCTTCTCGCATTTTCGCTTCCGACGCGCTTTTGAGGCCTCAACATGGCCCCAAGATGGCCCAAGAAAGCTCAACAGGCACCCAAGACGGTCCCAAGAGCGCCCAAGATCGCTCCAAGAGCGCCCCAAGAGGGCCCCAAGAGGCGTTTTTGATGACCCCGGAGGGGGGGGGGGGGGGGGGGGGCAAATCTAGGACCCCCCCTCCTTTGATCGATTGTCTCCAAGACAGCCCCAAGAGGCGCTCAATAGCTCCCAAGAGGGTCCCAAGAGAGCGCCAAGAGAGCCCCAAAAGAGCCCCAAGAGGCCCCATGAAGGCCTAAGAAGCCCCAAAAGAGCCCCAAGAGGACCCCAAGACCCCCAAAGAGCCCCAAGAGCCGGCCCCCATGGACCCACTGAAGAGGCGTATGAAGAAAAAAACGCCTCACGAAACTACTTCAAATTATGCTGGCTGGCCGGGCGGCTATGTCGAGTAGATGCTGTTGTGAGCCAAACGCCAGCCATGGAACATATGACGGCTACGGGACGCAAGCATCACCCAGATCACAGAGGCAGCGCCATGGGCACAACGACAAACACGACCAGGCAACTTGGAATGCTACCTCCAGGGATGTATTGTTTGACCGACCTGAAACGATGAGCACACCTAGGCGAAACCATGCCTCAAGCCCCACCATGCGAAAGAGGACTCCAATATCCCGCCAAACAGCCCGGTAGCTTCGAGAAGGCCTCCGATGCTCCAATTTACCCTCTGGTTGCCCGCAGCCCAAAATTCCCAGAGAGCACAAGCAGCAGCAGCCGCAAGAATACCTCTAGATGGTTCCATGAGTCCTGTTCCGCGTCGTCCTCATCCTAGTCCTCGTCCTCCTCGTCCTCTTCGTCCTCGTCCTCATCCGCGTCCTCGTCCTCCACGTCCTCCTCGTCGTCCTCCTCCTCCTCCTCCTCCTCCTCTTCCTCCTCCTCCTCCTCCTCCTCCCCCTCCTCCTTCTCCTCCTCCTCCTCCTCAACCACCTCCTCCTCCTCCTCCTCCTCCTCCTCATCCTCCTCCTCCTCCTCCTCCTCCTCCTCCTCCTCCTCCTCCTCCTCTTCCTCCTCCTCTTCCCCTCGCCCCCACGCGGCCCCCAGGGATGGTCCGAAGAGGCCTTCCAAGGCCACCCCCTTGCTCCCAGAGGTCTCTCGGTTCACCCCGGTTGCAAGCTTTGTTTCCCTAGATGTGCCTCTTCGTCCCTTTCCCCGTCAGCTCTCATGGACAGGGTTTCCGAATGGGCTGGTGAGAATACTTTTCGGTCGCGGCCGCCAGCGAAGAGGCAGGCGGCGAGCAGGGTGTCCGGGCCAACGGGCAAGCCTAATTAGCTACAAGAGGCGCCGCTAGCCGGCCGGCCCACTCACAAAGCAGCCGCGAGGCTGTGGGGGAGCTGACGGCGGGGGGGCATCCTGGGAAGCTCGGGCACGTGCAGGACAAAATGTCGAGGAATTCGATGCCTGCCGTGAGGCACGACCCACACAGAGGCATGACGAGTACCTGAGCAACCGTGTCCGTCATTCTGAAGGGGGGCAGGCGCGAGGCCCGAGGAGCGAGTCGCCAGTGGGGCGCCAGGCTCCAACCGTCCCAACGACGTGTGCTTGCCAGGTGGGCAGAGCTGTCGAGGAACGCGGAACGACGCAACCTGCCAAAAGCGGGGGGATGAGCCTGGCTGCAGCTGCTGCGAAAGGCTGAACCACTCCGTGGCGATCTCAACACCCGCCAGTCCACCAGGCAGCGCATGAGGGACACCAAGACGACCGCGAGCCGGGCCCCTGGGCAGCGGCACGGCGCTGGGCCCAGGGTGAGAGGAGAAGGCCAGGCAGGCGTGGTGAGCATCGCCAGCGAGGCAGGGGAGTCCAGGGGGGTGCTGCACTGATGGTGGTGCTGCCGCCTGAAGTACGCCAAAAGGACCGAGGGACAAGCTTATCCTCAAGTACACAGAGTGGCTGTACCTCCCGGGGCACGTGTGGCGCGTGCCCAAGCAAGTGTGCAACGTTGCAATTGGATGGGGCGACCAGGGGCAAGCTGCGCTGAAGCAGGCACGAGAGCCGACGGTCACCATGGTCCGATCATGCCCGCCGTTTCCGCACTTCCCCGCGACTCGGGGCCGCCCTCCATCGCGCACCACGTGGGTCTCCAGGGTCGAAGCTAGCCGCCGCTGAAAGTGGGGAACCTTACCACGGACAGCGGGGGGCCAGGGCGGCCCTGGGGAGGGGGGGCAAAACCAACGGCGTCTGTTGGCACGCCTGGCGAGCCCCGGGGCCAAGGGCGGGGGGCACCCGCCTGGCCCGAGAGGGGAGAAGCGAGGGGAAGCACCTCGACCCCCCGAACGGGCCCCGGACCCGTGGGTCAGGGGACATGGCCACTCTCGAGGGCCCTCCAGGGTCGCAGCTAACCGCTGCTGAAGAGAGCAAATAGTATCGACTGATGGATCCTTCGAACGGTGTTGATGCCGTGTGATGGCGCGGCCCTGAGTGGGCCTCCTGCCATGCTGAATGCTGGTCTGGCAACGCGAAGACTGGCACCTCTACGGGGATGGTGGGCGTTGGTCCTCCAGGGTCGCAGCTGACCGCCGCCTAAGTCTGTAGCGTGACAAAACTGCGACCTGGCTAGGTCGAGCTCGCCGCCAGGCAGGCGGGGGGGGATCTGTGGCCCACCTCCGGCCCCTGGCGCGCGGGCCGGCTGTCGTCGTCGGACAGCAAAGTCTGCGAGCCCGGGAGGCCTGCCTGCGCGAGCCAGGCCGGCCCCGCCGCGCCAGTGAGGGTGAGATGTCGGGCACTGGTGGGGGGAGTCCCTCCGCGTCAGGCCCGAAAAGGAAGATGGTGGTCCACTTTTCCAGCGCGTGCTGTCTAGCTAAGCTGCGCCGTGGGCGAAACGCGGGGGTAGCCTTCGCCCCAGCGGAGGGTGGCCCCGGGCATTACGGCCTGAGCCGGGCGCAGCGAAGTGAAACGAGCCCCTTCGGGGCAACGGTTGGCTGGAGGTGTGGGGAACTGGTTTCCTTGGGCAGGCCCCTACCAAGGACGTTGAGGTAGGCGTGTCGGGAGCACGTCAGCCTCGGGTGTCGGAGTCACTCTTCGCCCACCAACGGGCGCGCTTGTCCGAGTCGCGGTCGCCCCCCCTTGGGGGGCATCGTTTGCCCCTGCCTTTCCAGTCGGAGTCCGCCCATTGGGTTTCTCGCCGATCCCACGAGGCCCAGTCCTGCCAGCCCTGCCACTGGCTGGGGGCGGCAGTACCGATGGCTCCAGCCCAGGGGCCCTGTGCAGCCGCAGGCGCGACAGCTCGGCTCTCGGCTGCCCGGGGGGCAGGCTTGTCGCGGCTGCCGCAGTCGCGCGGGGCGCGTGCGTGAGCGTCATGCCGCACGGAGTTCATGTGCTTGTCCCTAACTGCAGCCCAGTTTACGCCGAGCCTGAGTTCTAGGTCCATCCGATATGCATCATGGCCAACGTTGTTCCATGCCTCCAGGAAATCCGCGCACGTCTGGGGTGTGTTCAGTTTGGGGTTGCTCTTGTAGCCTCCCTTGGGGTCCTGACTCAGGGCAGCCCGTTTAACCCACGCATGCCAGATGCCGTTGAACGCGCCTCCCAAAGTCTTTTGCAGGCGCGTCATCTTGTCCTGGATGGGTTCGCTCCTTTCCACGTCTGCAGCTGCAATAGTGCATCTGCACAAGGGGCCGCAACCCATGGGGTCATTAAGGTTATCGTAGCACGGTTCTCGCACCCTGCCATCCCTCCAGGGTGCCCCGCAGATATCCGTGCGCGTGGGGTTACCCCTTGGTGACTTGGCGGCGCGCCCTCCCCCGTCTTCAGTGTCTTCCGAGGCGGGACGGTCGCGCCCCCAGCCCCATGCAATGCGGTTGGGCGCGCGGTCGCCCCTGGCCCCCGCGCAACCCCAGGATGATCCGCTTCCCCTTTCGGAGCTGTCTTTGGCACTCTGTTTTACTTTAAAGCTGTTTCGGAATACTTGTTGGTCGGCGGCCCCCAGGCAACGGTCAAGGAGCGAAAGCGGCGCCCGGGTGGCGGCACGGGGCTAATTTGCAAGACAATTGCCGCCAGAGTCGGCGGGCAAAGCTCGCATCTGCAAGACACTCTTGCAGTTGCAGGTGCACAGAACAAAATGAACTAAATTCTCAGGGCTGTATAGGCGCTGCAGGCTGAACCACTCAGCGCCCAGTCCTCAGTACTCCGCCCCCCAGTGCCGAGGGGAGCCATGCGGCTGTGCCCATGGCGCAACTGCGATGCCGATCCCTGGAGCGGAGAGATCCGCTGGCGCGGTGAGCACCGCCGTCGGGCGGTGATGACGTCTGCGCTGCCTGCCAGGGGGGTCCTGCTGCAGTGGAGGCAAGTGAGAGGCTGGTGGAGTGAGTCGCCTGCGGGGCGCCAGACTCCGAACGCCCACGACGACGACTGCAAGTCAGGGAGCAGCTGTCGCGGAACATGGCGCAGCGCACTGGCCGGAAGCTGGTGGATGAGCCTGGGGCGCTGCACCTGCCGCGGAAGGCTGAACCACTCCGTGGCGACCCAACGCCTGAGAGACAACCCCACAGAGCACGAAGGCAACAAGCCACTGTGGGCCACGCAGCGCGCGCCGGCACGGCGCCAGGCCTCACAGAGGGGGAGAGGGCCCGCAGGCAGGCGAGCGATGCACCGCCAGCGGGGGGAGGGAGGGGGGGGCGGCACTGGTGATAGCGCTGCCTTCAGCGGCGCCATAGGGCGAAGCGCCCGGGAGAGCTGCGCTGCGGAGGACACGGGGGCCAGGAGGCAAGCCAGGCCCAGTCCGCCGATTGGCACTGCCCCCCAGACCCGCGACCCTACACACACCACGAGGTCCTCCAGGGCCGAAGCAAACTCCGCTGAGAATGGACACCAAACCCCAAGAAGCGCGGAACACGGGCGGCCCTGGGAGGGGGGGCAACCGCCCTGACGTCTGATAGCACGTCTGGCAGGCCCCGAGGCCGAGGGCGGGGGACACCCGCCAAGCCCGAGAGGGGAGAGGCGAGGGGGAGGACCGTCTCGCCCCTCGGCCTGGCCCCGAATCCGAAGGCAAAGGGCCACGGTCATCTCTTGGGTCATTCTCGGGGGTCGCAGCTGATCGCCGCTATGATCTCTCTTTAATCTCCTCGGGGGTCGCAGCTACTCGCCGCTGAGATCCTGGGGGTCGCAGCTACTCGCCGCGAGCACCTGCGTGGAAGAACGGGGGGTCGCAGCTGACCGCCGCTAGGATACATTTTACGTCGAGGGGGTCGCAGCTAATCGCCGCTGAGGTCACTGTTGAATGTGTGCGAACGGGTGATGGCCCACCGAGGCCGCAGTCCACTGCGAACGGGTGACGGCCCACCAGGGCCGCGGTCGACGCGGAATGTGGGCCAGCAGCGAGATGCGCCTCCGGGGGTGGGTCCTGGGGAGTCGCAGCGACTCGCCCCTGGAGCTGAAGCTGCCAAAACTGAAGCCTGAAACGACAGGCTGGTAGGCTGGCGCGCAGGGGGGGGTGCTTCTGCCGACGTCCCCTGTCACCGAATATCGCCACTATGATCTCTATTTGAGGGTAGGTGTCTCCGGTTACGGTTCCTTTCGTTGACACGGGGGTCGCAGCTAACCGCTGCACATCACAAATTGATGGTAGGTGTGCCCCCTGAACCCAACGCTGCCACTGACGACGTGGGCACCAACTTAGCATCCCACATCCCAGCAATGCGCCGGAGCATGTGGATCACGATTGAATGGATGGCGCCTCCGCCTCCGCTGGACTGACAGCACCGGGATGCAAGAGCACCTGAGCCCCATAGGGCGGACCCGAGACCAACAGCAGACACCCCAGGGAGGACAGCGCCAGGATGCAAGAGCCCCAGGAGTACCCGCGGGACACCCACTCAGATCCCACTGCAGTCACAGATCACGTTGGCCACCTGCCGCCATCCTGGGCGGGGAGGAGCTGCAGCCAGTACATACCCTTCACGCACCTGCTCTCAGCGCAGCAACTGGTGACAGTGGGCGCCGCGAAGACAAAGCGTGCACGGGGGGGTGGCGAAGGACGGCCCTTGGCTGCCAGAGCAGGGATGCGAGAGTGCCTTGAGCCCGCGTCCAAGGTCGCTGTGTCCGGTGGCGGTCCCTTTCGTAGACTCGGGGGTCGCAGCTGACCGCCGCACATCACGATTTGATGGCATGTGCGCCCCCTGATCCCAGCGCTGCCACTGACGACGGGGGCACCAACTTAGCTTCCCACATCCCGGCAATGCGCCGGAGCATGTGGATCTCTATTGATAGGATGGCGCCTCTGCCTCCGCTGAACCGACAGCGCCGGGATGCAAGAGCACCTGAGCCCCAGAGGGCGGACCCGAGCCCGAACGGCAGACACCCCGGGAGGACAGCGCCAGGATGCAAGCGCCTCAGGAGCACCCGCGGGACACCCGTCAGGCCCCACTGCAGTCACAGATCACGCCGGGCCCCAATGCCACCTGCCGCCTTGCTGGGCGGGGAGGAGCTGCTGCCAGTGTCCACCCTTCACGCACCTGCCCTCAGCGCTGCAACTGATGACAGTGGGCGCCGTGAAGACGAAGCGTGCACGGGGGGGTGGCGAAGGACGGCCCTTCGCTGCAGGGTCGCTGGGTCCGGTTGCGGCCCCTTTCATTGACTCGGGGGTCGCAGCTAACCGCCGCACATCACAATTTGATGGTAAGTGTGCACCCTGATCCCAGCGCTGCCACTGACGACGTGGGCTCCAACTTAGCACCCCACATCCCGGAATGCGCCGGAGCATGTGGATCACTATTGATAGGACGGCGCCTCCGCCTCCGCTGAACCGCAGCACCGGGAGGCAAGAGCACCTGAGCCCCAGAGGGCGGACCCGAGCCCGAACGGCAGACACCCCCCGGAGGACGGCGCCAGGATGCACGAGCCCCAGGAGCACCCGCGGGACACACACACACACACACACACACACACACACACACACTCAGATCCCACTGCAGTCACAGATCACGTTGGCCACCTGCCGCCTTGCTGAGCGGGAAGGAGCTGCTGCCAGTGCCCACCCTTCACGCACCTGCTCTCAGCGCTGCAACTGGTGACAGTGGGCGCCGTGAAGACGAAGGGGGGGGCGAAGGGTGGCCCTTGGCTGCCAGAACTGGGATGCGAGAGTGCCTTGAGCCCCCGCGGGAGGCCCCTGGCCCGCGGTTCAGGCAGGCCCCCGCGCGCGCCCAGGGTCGCCGCGCCCGGTTGCGGCCCCTTTCATTGACGCGGGGGTCGCAGCTAACCGCCGCACATCACAATTTGATGGAAGGTGTGTCCCCTGATCACAGCGCTGTCCTATGATGGTCCTCCAGGGTCGCAGCAAGTCGCGGCCGATGTGAAACCGCAGCGCGACCAGACAGCGGGGAGGTTGGACGTCGGAGGCCGCAGCTAATCGCCGCATGGGTCAGAAGATGGAGGAGCAGCGAAGGTGCCACTTCCCGCCTCCGCCACACGCGCTGCGACGCCCGCCTGGCCCCCAAGGAGAGAGGCGGGGGGAAGCCGCCCCCCCCCTCCGTAGGCGCCCCACCCGTGGGAAAGGTGGCGCACCCGTCGAGCGGGAACAGTGCTTGCTGCCATTGTCAGTCCTTCACGCACGCCCAGATCCCTCTGCTGTGAAAAACCACGTTGGGCCCCAATGCCGCAGGCCGCGTTTTGCTTGGCAGCAACGGGCCTGCTGCCAGTGACCACCCTCCTCGCGCCTGATCCCCGCGCGCGATGCCACGAGGTGGGGCAGCAACGGCTACTGCGGGGAGACGGCCCGCCACTGTTTCTTGCCCTTCCTGGGTGCCTGGGTGTTCGGGCGGCCCTTTGCCGCGCGGTGGCCCCTGCTCGCTCCGCCGCTTCGACCCGGGCGCAGATGCCACAGCCGAGCCCAGTCGACGTCGAGGCCCAGCGCGTCGCTGACGACCCGTACGTCGCACTTGTGGCTGCGGAAGGATTCCAGGAAGAGGCGGCAAGTTTGCGGGTCGCGCCGAAGCGGGTCGAGCGCGCCTTTGCTGCCAGGCACGGTCTGCCGCTCGGCGAAAGCGTGCCAGGTGCCTGTGAACATTGTTCCCAGGGTGACTTGGAGCCGCCCCATCGCCTCGCCAGGTGTCTCCCCGGGAAGGTCCCACTGGATGTTGTCGAATTCTGTTTTGTACAGCTGCTGTCCCGTGTCGGGGTCCGTGGGCTCTGGCCAGTGGCGCGGGTCAGGCCACTAAGTGCTGCCGTGTATTATGGCCGCAAGTCTCCGGCGCACCCGCCTCGCTGTCCTGGCCGGAGGGCTCGCGATCTGCTCGCGACAGTTCCGGCTGCACGCCTGGCGGGGCTCTGCGGGGAGAGGCGGGCCGCATAGTTGGCCGCCAGGCGGGGGTCGGATCGTGTCCGGCAGCCAGGGCGGACGCTGCCCTGTGGCGCGCGGGGAGAGGCCCCTTTCGCTGGCGTTCGCCTTCGGGCCTGTGCCCGCCGTCGCTCCCAAGCGCGCCCCTTCGGTCAACGCAGGGCTCTCGCCGGTCTCGGGGGCGCCGCTGGTTGCGCCAGGCGCGCGCACGTACGGCGACACCGTTTCCGTTGCCAGAGCGCAAGATTATTTGTCAGTCGTGCCCTGGACGTCTGGAGGGAGCGCTTGGGATTCGCCGCCCATTAGAGCGGGTTCACTGGCAGGGGAAGGGGGGCGAATCGGCGCGAAGGGGCTTCTCCCGACGAGCCAGCGGATGGCTTCGCTGTCCTGCGTCTGGACGGTTGGCCCGCGGACCCCCAGCTGGGTCTGCGGCGCCCCCAGAGGACTGCTGACGGTCTGATTGTTTCGAGGGGGAGGCGGGGGCGGCACGGCGTCGCAGGCGAGCTCCTGCTGTTCCGGGGTCTCGCCCAGCTGACTGTTGCGGCTGCCGTCAGCACTTTCGAGGGCCAATCCCTGCCCACCCGGTTCTAATCCAGAGACACGGATGAAGGCTTGTGCCTCTTCCGCACCTTCAGAGGCTTCCGCCGCTTCGGGCCCCCCGATGCTCCGCGGCCTCCGCAGCCTCCGCCGACTCCGCCGCGGCCTCCCTCTCCTTTTCTCTGCCCTGCTGCTGCTGCTGAGGAAGCACGGGTACCTCTGAGTCTTCTCGCGGGTTCTGCTGGCTCCCAGAGGTGCCCAGGAGGCTGTCAGGGAGCAGGGGTACCTCCTTCGGGTCGTCAGAGAGGGTTATTTGAGGTCTCGCGGGTCTCTCGTCCCTGGGGTGGGTCTGCTGATGTTGGGGCTGCAGTTGCTGCTGCTGCAGCACCTGTTGCTGGTGGTGCGGCTGTGGTTGTGGGTGCTGCGGCGGTTGCTGTGACTGCTGAGGGGGGCGTTGTTGCTGCTGCAGCTGCGGGGTGTTGTTGCTGCTGTTGCTGCTGCTACTGTAGCTGCTGCTGCTGTACACGCTCTGGGGGGTCTGCGGCTGCTGCTGCCGCGGCTGCTGCAGTTGATGCTGCTGCTGCCGCTGCTGCTCCTGCTGCTGCTGCTCCTGCTGCTGCTGCTGCTGCTGCTGCTGCTGCTGCTGCTGCTGTAGCTGCTGCTGCCGCTGCTGCTGCCGCTGCCGCGGGGGTCAGCCGAGGGCGGCCGCGGCGGCCGCGGCGGCGCCCGCCGCGGCGGGCCCGTGCGCGGCCGCGCGGGCCACGGCGGCGGCGGCACCGGGCGCGCAGCCCGCGGACGCGGCGGCGGCGGCCTCCGCCACGGCGGCGGCGGCAGCGGCCGCGCGGCGGCCGCGGCGCCGCCGCAAGGGGTGGCCGTGCACGGGGCTGGCTGTGGGGCTGGCCGCGGGGCTGGCGCGGGCTGGCTGCGGGGCTGGTCCGCGGCGCCGCGGGCCGCCGCCGCCGCCGCCGGCGGGAGGCCGGCAGCGGCAGCAGCAGCGGACGCGGCGAAGGCAGCGCGGCCGGCCGCGGCGCCGCCCAGCCCCCAGGGGGAAGGCAGCGGCGGCGGCGGCGAGGGCTCGCCGCCGGCCGCCGCCGCCACCGCCGCCCGCCGCCGCCACCCGCGCGCCGGCCTCCCCAGCCCCGCGCCGCGGCGCGCCGCCCCGAGGCTCGCCTCAGCCTGCGGGCCCCCGGGCCTGCGCCAGCCACGGGAGCGCCCGCCCCCCCTCGAGCACGAGGAAGTCCCCCAGCCTGGCGGGGTCCACGCTGCCGCGCCCGCCCACGTCCAGAACCCGGCGCACGAGCTCGATGTCCTCGTCGGGCAACGCGTCCTGCCGCACCTGCAGGTGCTCCCGGCACGCGCGCGCCAGCTCCGGGGGCGGACAGCGCGGCGCCTCCCCGCCGCAGCAGGGCCTGGAACGCGGCGCCCGCGCCGCACGCGCGGCGCAGCACTCGGTGGGCCTGCCCCAGCCGCCGCGCCTCTGGCGCGCCCAGCCAGCGGGCGAGCCCCTCTCCCTGGCGCGGCCCCTCGGGCTCGGCCCTCGGGTCGCCGGCCCCGCGCCTGCCCGACGCGGCGGCGCCGGACGAGCGCGGGCCGCCGCCCCAGCGCTCCCGCAGCAGCTGCTCTGGGGCACCGAGGCCGCGCGCCAGCTCCGCGGGCCAGATCCGGCCATCGCCGTCGGCGCCCAGCGGCGCGAGGAAGTCGGCGACGTCCTCCGCGCGGACGGCCACGTCGAGGCGCTCGAAGCCGGCGGCGACCTTGGCCGGCTCCAGCGCGCCGCTGTGGCCCCAGTCGAGCGCCGCGAAGAAGGACGACACGTCCCGCACGGGCTCCCCGTAGCGGGTGCGCCTCCCGCTGCGGATCACCTCGCCCAGGTGCTGGACGACGCCGAGGAGGGCCGCCGCGCGGCCGCCCAGGCCGCCGCCCTCGCCCGCGAGCCCGAGGCTCGAGGCCATGCCCTGCGAGGCGGATCCGAAGCTCCCGTCCAGCCCGCGCCCGCTGGGCGCGCGGGACGCTGGCGAGCCCGGCCCGCCCGGCCGCCTGGCCGGGCTGCTGGGCGAGCCCGCCGCGGGCGAGCCGCGCCGCCCGCCGGCCGGCGAGGGCGCGCCTGCTGGGCTGGCCCGCCGCGCCGCGCGGCGCCACAGCAGCTCGGGGTGCATGAGGCCCCGCTCGAGCTCCCGCAGGTCCACGCGGCCGCTGCCGTCATCGTCCAGCAGCTGCAGGAAGTCGTCGACCTGCTCGGAGCCGACGCCGACGCCGAGCCGCTCGAAACCCTGTCTGATCTCCGCCCTCTCCAGCGCGCCGTCGTGGTCGGAGTCCAGGGCGTCGAAGAGGGACCACACGTCAGAGACGGGCCTCCCGCGGAGGCTGCGGCGCCCGCTGTGGATGACCCTGTTCAGCTGCTCAATGATGTGAAACGTGGGGGCCACCCGCCGCGCGGCGTGCCTGGCGCCCTCGCTGCCGTAGCGGCCGGCCAGCTCGTGCAGCAGCGGGTGCGCGGGCGGCTGCAGGCACACCACGAACACATCCAAAGCCACGCCGCTCTCCATGCAGACCCGCTCCATGGCACGCCGCACGGCCTCGGCGACCCACGACATGTCGTTGCCGGTGGCGCCGGCCCCGAGCGTCGTCAGGAAGAGCCGGCGCGACCCGGCCGCCCCCTTGTGGAAGGCGGCCGCGACCAGCGCGACCCACAGCACGGCCTCGTAGGACGCCTCCAGCACCAGCCGCGCCAGGGGGTCCCACAGCACCGCGGGGCTCTGCGACTGCGCCACCGAGCATGCGGTGCAGAAAACCTGCGTCACCACCTGCCCAGGGTCGCCGACCAGCGCGCTGCCCCACGAACGCCCAGTCACCTCGATGCCAGCCTGCACCCCCACGCGCAACCGCGCGCGCAGGCGGTCGCGGCCCTCCTCGCCCAGGCCCGCCAGCCCCCGGCCCGCCGCCTCGAGGCCCGCATCGTCGGCCACCGTGCGCCCGCCCTGCACGACCACGCCCGGTGCGGCGCCGCCGTGCTGGCCGAGCTCGGCCAGCAGGTCCGCGAGGCAGTCGACCTGGTGCAGCCGGCTCTGGCCCTCGCGCAGGGCCCTGCCGCCAGCGTCCGTCACCTGGGCGAAATAGTTCCTATACACGGTGCCCGCGCCGCAGGCGACATCGCAGGCGGAACCTTGCGCCATGTCGCCCGCGTACCCGGTGACGCCGTCCTCGGGCGAGACGCCGGGGCCCGCGGGCTGCAGGCAGTTCGGCTGGGAGGCCACCTGGAAAGTTGCATGGCGGTTCTGCTTCTGCCAGTGCAGTTCGGCGGCGTCCCCGAACTCGACGGCTAGGACCGGGGCGCCGCGCATCCCGCAGGCGTCGAGGTCGCCCCGCTCCACCACCTGCTCGCCAAGTCTCCTGAGCTCGTGCAGGGAAGGGGTGGAGAATTCGCCGATGGTGTAGGCTGCCTGGTTGGCCCTGGAGTGCAGCCTGTCGCCCTTCACGGAGAGCTGGGACTTGGTGTGCTGCTCGTCCTGCTCTCTGAAACCGAGCAGGCGCTCGAACCAGTCCGTCATCGCTGGCAGCTCGGAACGCAGCGAGGGCTCGAGGAGCACGAAACACGGGCGGACGATGGTGATGGCAGGGATGGCATCGAATTCGGGCGTGCTTGAGCCAGGCTACGGAGCTGTTTCGGAATACGCGAAGCGTGAAGTTTTATTCTTCAGTGATGAAAGCTCAACAACAACGACAACGACAACGACAACGACAACGACAACGACAACGACAACGACAACAACAACAACAACAACAACAACAACAACAACAACAACAACAACAACAATCACTTTACCCGAACGCTCAGTGTTCTCACCAGTGCCAGGGTTTTCATGCGACGCCAGCCAATACCCCCACTTTGTGGGGGGGCAGTGCAAGCTCTACCAAATATCCACACGACTCTTCGCCACCACCCACACCCAGCTTCCCGCCCTATGACGTTCGGACACTTCACTTCGTGGCCTGCGGACGACCGTGGCTACTACACTGGCGTGGAGTACACACCCACAGAAGTTGTTAAGCCTACGTTCGTACACCCACAGAAGTTGTTAAGCCTTGTTAACCCACAGAAGTTGTTAAGCCTTCCACAGAACATCTGTTGCATATGATGCATATGGTACATGATACACATGATACACATGATACGTACTCACAAGATAGTTGATCACATCTTTAGGGCAAATTCCTGAGGGATGTGGGAATACACAAGAGAGAGAGGATATGGTTGTCCCGATGGTTGTCTCGATGGTTGTCCCGATGGTTGTCCTGATGGTTGTGGTTGTCCCGATCGTTGTCCCGATGATTGTCCCGATGGTTGTCCTGATGGTTGTGCTTGTCCCGATCGTTGTCCCGATGACTGTCCCGATGATTGTCCCGATGGTTGTCCCGATGGTTGTTCCGATGGTTGTCCCGATGGTTGTCCCGATGGTTGTGAGCGATGCCGGATCCTCACGCCCCCCGCCGGAGGAGGAGGAGGAGGAGGAGCAGGACAAGGAGGAAAGGAGAGAAGAGAGAGGAGGGGCGGGAACGGCGCTTGCACGCCCACCCACCGTCTTTTCCCCGCCGCGGCTCTAAAGAGACGAGTTCGTGTGCTCGTCATCTTCTGGCATACGCTGAAAAACCATTGGTTTTTTGATGTTTTTATGTTAAAATCGCTGCGAACACTAAGGTTTTGGAAGGATTTCGTCTTGCGCGCGCGAATGTCCACTTTACCTTATTTTTTGCAAGGGATTCTTGAAATTTGATTATATTAGAACAAGAAATGTCATTTTCTATTGTTTTTTGCAAGGGAAAGCGGATTACAACAAAACAACCGGATCCTGTACACACCCTCTTTTCTGAGGCTTCCTCACGAAAATGATGAAAATGTAGCTGCGGCCTAGGCGGCGCAGGGGGGGCGCGCACCAGGGGGCCCAACAATAATTATTCTTTAGAATAAATAATGTTCAACAACAACAACCACAACAACAACAACAACAACAACAACAACAATCATGTTAAGACTGTTCGCTCTTACTTGCCCGCGCGCCATGCAACGTGTATACCCACGCCCTCGATACCCGCCCCCTTCGTCTTCGAGCGTACCCCCTTCTGGGGGGATTCTTTCTTTTTGCGGGGGCGGGCGGGCTTAGACAAGCGGGCGTGAACGGGCGGGGAATTATTCGGAGGATGGGGCACGCATCTCTTTGCCCACCATTGGAATTAGCGCGGGCCCTGCAAGAAGAGGAAGGGGGAGAACGAGGGAGAGTGGGGGGAAGGGAGGGGGAGGGACGAGGCTAAAGGGGAACACGCCAGGAGAGAGGGGGCGAGGAGGGGGGGGGGGACGATTGGAGATAGAGAGACAGAGGGGGGAGGAAGGAGGAGGCTGGAAAGGGGAGGGCGAAGAGAGGAGGGAGGAGGGTTATGGGAGGAGGGTGAGGGGAGAGAGGAAGAGGGAGGAGGAGGGTGGATATGAGGGAGAGGGGAGGGAGGAGGGAGGTTGGATGGGGAGTAAGGGGCAGGAGGGTAAGAGTGTGAACGTTCGAGGAAGTCCTAGGCGAGGGCGTATTCCTCAAGGAAGAGTTGGGCGGGAGCGGGGGTCCCGAGTACATTGTCGGACGTCTCAGGCGGGAGCGCCGGTCGGGCGGGCGGACCCTGGCGGGCGGGTCGGGCGGGCGGGACATTCAAACGGGATTTTTTGCATAAATTGCGAGAAAATATTAAGCGAGAGCACGATTCCTAAGTAAATTGCAAGGGCGTCCTTGGCGCGAGCGTGGTTCCTGAGCGTCGAGAACGCGACGCTGCAATAAATTGCGAGGAAGTCCTAGGCGAGAGCGCCATTCCTGAGTAAATTATGAAGAAGTCTCGGGCGGGAGCAGGGGTCCTGATTAAGGAAGTCTCAAGCGGGAGCGCCGTTTCTGAGTAAAATGTGAGAGAGTCTGAAGCGGGAGCGCCCTTCCGGAGTAAATTGTGAGGAAGTCTCAGGCGGGAGCGGGGGTCCTGAGTAAATTGTGAGGAAGTCTCAGGCGGGAGCCGTTGTTGTTGTAGTCCGGGGCCCAACAACGCAATCTGATCCGCAATGCTTTCCCTGTCAAAAAACAGGGTGCGAGCCCCGGAGGAAGCACTTCAATTGGAAAAACCAATGGGCACCGGACAGGGGGGATCAACAATAATTATTCTTCAGAAATGAGAGTTCAACAACAACGAAGGCAACAACCACCAGAACAACAACAACAACAACAACAACAACAACAACAACAACAACAACAACAACAACAACAACAACAACAACAACTGGTGCATTAGCGAATGAGCGCAGCGCGGCGCACTTAGCGCCGCGTTGCCCTCTCGAAAACTGCAAGTGCCGATTCTCAGGGCTAGCGTACCACAAATGGTGTGTTGGAACGATTCAAGATTGACAGAGCGCAACAGTTACGTTAATTCGCTCGGTCGAAGTCCCAGGAATAGCGTTCTGGCACGATTCAGGATCGTCAAGACGCAACAGTCAAGTTGATTCGTGGCGTCGAAGTGCCGAGAATGGTGTTTGGCACGCTTCTGGATATTCAAATGGTTGTCTCCCAGCGGGGCACTTCCCGCAGTGGGCATGAATCCTTCTAGTGGGCGATGAAGAGGGAGCTCGGAGGGAGCGTTTATTCCAACGTCGTTGATGAGTCTTGGGTTGACACGGGTCCTCTTCCTCCTCCTCATCATCCTCCGTCGTCCCACCGTCCGTCCTCCCCCCGAGTTTCGTCCTTCTCCTCTTCTTCCTCCTCCTCCTCCTCCTCCTCCTCCTCCTCCTCCTCCTCCTCCTCGGACCCGCCGACGCGTGCCTCCGCGGTCCCCGGGAGGTCGAAACTGCGGCGGCACTGGCGCTCTGCCTGGTTCAGGTCCTCCGGCGGGGGTCGGAGCTCGATGCGGCGGAGCGGATCCCTCCTCTTCCTCCTCCTCTGCCGTCTCCTCCTCCAATTTCTCCTCTCCCTCCACTTGATCGTCCTCCATGTCGTGCTCCCTCTCCTCCTCCTCCTCCTCCTCCTCCTCCTCCTCCTCCTCCTCCTCCTCCTCCTCTCCTCCTCCTCCTTTTTCCTCCTCCTCCTCCTCCTCCTCCTCCTCCCCCTCCTCCTCCTACTCCTCCTTCTCGTCATCCTCCTCCGCCTCCCTCCTCGTCTTCTGGCGGTCGAAGGCTCACCCACGCCCGCAACAAGCCTCCGCGTCCACGAGCGCGACGTTGGCGACGGCAGCGCGGGGAAGGGTAGGCGGACGCGACGGCGCCCCGGCCCAGCCGGGCGCCCTGGAGGCCCGCGGCGCCGCCGCGCGGCCGGCGCAGTCCGCCCCCAGGGCAGATAAACGTGCCCAGCACATGTTGCGTCGATGCCCCACGTAGAAGACGATGGCGGAATCCGACCGCGCAACGCACCCTGAAATGCCGGGCGCGGAATGCCCACCATGATTTTCCGAAACTGAATCCACCATTCCAGGGCGAGGCTGCGCGAGCGAGGGCGGGGCCCCATGCTTCGCTGGCCCCAGATCCATCACAGATCGATCCAGCTCGGGAAATACACCAGAATAGTCCCAACCAGTGGATTTCTTGGAAATTTCGCATGCGTTACACGCCTGCCCTCTCCTTCTTTCTCTCTCTCTCTCTCTCTCTCTCTCTCTCCCTCTCTCTCTCTCTCTCTCTCTCTCTCTCTCTCTCTCTCTCTCTCTCTCTCTCTCTCTCTCTCTCTCTCTCTCTCCTCTCTCCTCTCTCTCTCTCTCTCTCTCTCTCTCTCTCTCTCTCTCTCTCTCTCTCTCTCTGTTTATCTCTCTCTTTCTCTCTATCTCGCTTTCTCTCTCCCTCTCTCTCTCTCTCTCTCTCTCTCTCTCTCTCTCTCTATATATATATATATATATCTATATAGAGAGAGATATAGATATAGATAGATAGATAGATAGATCGCTTTCTCTCTCCATGTCTCTCTCTCTCTCTCTCTCTCTCTATCTCCCCCATCTCTCTATTCATGCAGATCCACGTGGGGGTGGCGTCGACGGGGGGGGCGAAAGTTGAGCGCGCCGCCCGGCGCGAGATGATCTTTATCTTCCTCGGAGGGTGCCCATTGCGCGCGAGTTTTTCACCGTCGCGGTGTCCATGTTGCAGTTTGGTGATTGGGCGGGCTTCGTGACGGCCGGCTTCGTGCTCGGGCGAAGCGAACAGGTTTGGGGCGCGCGCGCATTAGCGTTCAGGAGCGGTCGTCTGGCATGGCCCTTGTCCTCGCGCGAAGTGATGCGCCATTAAGGTCGCGCTCTCGAATGATCCTTAGAATTGGCAGTGGATTGCATGGCTCATTTCCGAGGAGTCGCGCAGCGCGCCTAAATCTTGAAGGGTGCCACCTTCTTCAGCCACTACTGGAGGGCGCGGGGCCACGTCGCGCCGGGGCCCCGGATTTCTTGATCCCAGGTCAAGGCCCATCGTACTCTAGACGACGCGTTCTCTGAGCAAGGCCGCGTCAGAATCCTCGTAGCTAGAATGGCACACGATGTAATGAGACAACGTCGCGGGGGCGCATGGTTTGACCCTGCTGCTCGTTTAGACACCGCCCCCGCTATCTTCATGTTTCTGGTGTTCGCGACTGGTGCGGGACGGGCGCATGCTAGCGGGCCCTTTCACGAGAGTACTTTGGCCCCCTGCCCGAGGCCCCTCGCACGCCCCTCCCCGCCCCGTTGCCCCCCCCCAAGCCCCTACCTGGGCAGGCCAGGGTCATCGCTGCACCTCGCGTTCAAAGCGCATCGCCTCTTACTGCTGTCGTCGTTGCCCAGGGGGCGGGGGGGGGCAGGAGGAGTGAAGAGGAGGGAGGAGGAGGGGGGCGGGGGGGGGGGAGGAAGGATGGGGGGCGAGGAGGAAGGAGTGGACAGCGGAGGAGGGAAGAGGAGGAGGGAATAGAAGCGAGGATGGCGTCCGGGTGCCACTGCGCGGCCGCGGTCCCGTGAGGATCTCCGATGCGGTTTGCCATCGAACACGCTCAGCTGCCTTCGCCAAGTCAGGCTACGCGGTCTCAATTGTCCTGAACCAGACGGCACTAGTTGTCTCAATTGGTCTCAAAGTTTCTCACCAAGCGAACCTTTCTGTCTCAATTTCTCTCAATTTGGGTCGTCCCCGGGATATTATATCTCAATTTCTTTCAATTTCTCTCAATTCCTCTCAATTCCTCTCAAAATCTCTCAAATATTCTCAATTCCTCTCAATATAGCTTACCATGAGAAAGCGCTACTACACAACAGCATCTTGATGGGCCGTTGCTCTCTCAAAAAACCTTTTCGCGACGTCCCTGGGAATGCCCTCGGCTCCCCGACCCGCTTCCTTGCCTCTCGAGGTAATCGAGAATAGGGTCCCCGTCCACCCTCTCCCTCCCCGCCTTGACTCCACCCTCTCCCTCCCCGCCTTGACTCTCCATCCCTCCCTGCAACACTCCCCCCTTCCCTCCCCTTCCCTTCCTGCCTCCCCCCTTCCCTCCCTCCGTCCCTCTCCTCCCCCCTCCCCCTCGTCGTCGTCGTCGTCGCAGCGGCGGTTGGCCGGCGCCCGCTCCTCTTGCCCCCTGGGCCCGCTGCTCGGGGGAGGGCGGGCTCCCCGAAGCGCCGGTGGGAGGCCCTTCGGCGTGGCCCCGTCGGAGGCCTCCAGCGCTCCTCCTAGGGCCGTCCCTGGAGTCCTTGGCAGTCATGCGAGGTCTTCGGCGTATGTCCGAAGCCTCTGCAGGTTGTCGGCCGCCCCTGGAGGCTCTCGGAAGCCCCGAGCCTTTCCAGGGTCCTCGGGACCCTTGGAAGCCGCCAGGGCTCGCGGTCCTGGTGATCGTCTTGGGGGCCGGTGGGTTTCGGGGGGCTTCGGCTGCCTCTGGCGGCTTTCGGTGGTCTCCGGGAATCCCCCTTGCGATCCTCGGAGGTCCATGGCAGCCCTCGGAGACCCTTTGTGGTCCCTGGTGTCTGCTTGGGCTCTTCGGGGGTCGTCGGGGATGTCTGGAAGCCTTTGGATGCCTCGGGGGGCTCGTCCTCCGGGGGGCTTGCAAAGTGCAAACGCACAAACATATGCACATGTGAATGTGCAAATACAGATGCACATGCCGAAATATTGATGATCCGGATTTGTGGTACGTTGTGCGTTGCAGGAACGATGCGTTGCTGTCGTCATTTTGCAACTGGTTTATGCTTGCAGGCGCAGTGGATTTGGGGATACCGCCAAGGGGTCCGATCAGGCTTCTGGCGGCGGTTCGCTTGTGTAAATGTACGAAACCTCTGCGTCGTGATATCTGTTACGCTGTTGTGCGATTGCACCGAAATATTGTTGCAAAGCGCCCATTCTACAGACCCGCTGCGTCGAAGTGGTCTCGCGTGGCGGCCCTCCTCCATAGCGGCATCCATGGACGTTGCGCATTGTTGTGCAGCCGCGTGCGTTTGGTTGTGTTTTGAACGTGTTTGGTTGTGTTTTGAACACCCCTTGGCTCACTCAGAGGCGGTTTGATCGCCCCCCCCGTCTCCGCCACCCCCATGTGGATCTGAAGGATCTATATCAAACTTCGCTCTATGCTCTCTGATATTGACTATAACCCTCTGACTCTGACCTCCCCGTCCATATCCAATACGATATCTGACAGTGGTCGCACATGCTTTCTGCCTCTCTCTCTCTCTCTCTCTCTTTCTCACTTTCTCTCCAATCCCTGGGGCGAACTTTGCTCGCAACTCTCCGACCCTGTATACTCCCTACGATAAAAGACCCAGGCGCAGGGCCACAACCAAAATATCGAAAACCCCAGACCCCTACGCTGCCTGGAGCACCAGGATCCAAGAAGCCGAAGACCCTACGCTGCCCGGAAGAACGGGATCCGAGAGCCCGGGAACCCAACCGACCTCACTCTGCCGGGAACCCCGGAGACCAGAGCCGGGAGCACACCGAAATCGGCCAGGAACCCAGAGCCGGGAACCCGCGAGCTGGAAACTGGGAGCACGGGGGCCCAGCCGCACCGCAATCGGCGGGGGCTTCCACCAAATCCTTCCGTGTCCGCGGGGACCCCCTCAGGGGGAGCACCGGCTGGGAGATGACGCAGAAGGATGGGGTCTCGGGCTCCGGTGGTGATTGTTGCGCGATGCCTCAAGCGTTTCGCAGCGTCAGATCTCAGTCCTCGCGTGGCCAAGAACAGATATCACGGCGGAGGGCTTGGGGCCATTGTCAGCCCCAAACTCCCTTGCGTTGAAAAAAAAGCCAAAGGCGTTTCTCAATGTTTTGCCTCCAAGACGAACAAAGCAGGGCAATCCAGACGACCGAGGCGACGCCGCCTCGAACCCAGCCCCGAACGGTCTGACGCACGACGGGATGGTCGAGATCGCACCAACATTTCGAAGCGAAGTCCATCGGCAGCGCAGCGAGCCCACGGCGGCCCAGCGCGGCCGATAGGCGGCCCGTCCCGGCGAACAACTCCAGGGCGGCGGTTCGAGGGGTGACCTAGTGACGTCTGAAACTGTCATCAAGTTCTCTGAGCAGGTCGCGACGAATGGACTTCGTCGAAGGGCACCCCATCGGCTGGACCCGCGAGCTCCACGGCCGCTCGAGGCCAGGCACAGCGCGGGCAGCGGCGCCCCGCGCAGGAAAACCTGCGGCAGCCTGGCGCCCATGGCCTGGCCGAAGGCGATCACCTGCTGCCCGACGCGCCGCAGCGATGATGCGAGCCTGCTTCTCGCAGCGCCTGAACGTCTCGTCGGACGCCCAACCTCCGTGCTGCTGGGCGTCGAGGGCGGCCCGCCTCTTCGCCGAGAGGTCGTCCGAGGCCCCCCCGCGGCGCAGCCCGCATGCTGGGGCTGGGAAGTCGTTCAGCCCCAGTGCGCAGGCCGCCCCCTTCATGCCCATGCCGAGCGAGGCCGGCGGGAAGAACCACAGGCGCGCCCTCCCCGATGGGGCCCGCCGCTTCAGGCCGAGGAGCGCGGGCGCCAGGAAGACGAAAGCGTCGACCACCACCGCGAAGTCTCACAGGCCCGTCTTGCCAGGCCGCCCCAGCTCGCCCAGGCACAGCAGCAGCGCGGCGAACCCCGAGCCCTCGGCGCGCGCCCCGACAGGGGGGGGGGGGGGCGACCTGCATCGCCGTCAGCTGATCGCACTCGGACGGCCTCAGGCAGCACGCGAAGCTCAGAATCATGGCGATCGCCTGCTCGATCTGGCCGCGATAGAGCATCACGCCCGCCAGCGCGGCCACCAGCAGCCAAGGCAGCGACGTGCGCATCCTGCGAGGGGCGCACTCCCCCCACCCGGGGAGGCTGCGGGAGGCCCGGCACAGCGCCTGGCCCCCCCAGCGGCCGATCGGTGGCAGGAAGAACTTCAGCGCGGCATGGAGCCGCGACGCGTCGTCCCCGCTGTGCCCGTGGAAATACAGGTAATCGAAGTAGACCACCACGATCGTGCCCAGCGAAATCCCAGCTGGCCCAGTCCAGGTGGAGCTGCGAGCACCGCCCGATGAAAGCACCTGCCCTCCTCTGGTCGTCGCTCAGCGTTGCCTTGCTGACCGACCGCTGCTCGAGGTAGGTGATGTCCCTCAGGAGGCCCCCCTTCAAGGCCCCCCGCCGGCGAGCGACCGCCGCCTTGCGGGACGGCAGCCGCCAGGGCCCCCGCTCCAGCGGCCAGGGGGGCGGGCTGGAGGTGCTGGGCACGCCCCGCCGGCGTCGGGGCCTACCCGATCGGCCTCGCTTTCCCGCCGCAGCCACGTCGATCGTGGAGGCGATCGCCCAGAGCATCAGCCACTTCGGAGTCGACATTCTCGATGTAGGCGAGCCCGCGCGAGGGCGCGCCAGCAGGGCTGAGCTCGCAGGGGGCCCATCTGGCGACGGCGCGCAGCCTGCCAGCCAGGGCGCGAGCGCAGATCTCTCGCGGGACGCTGCGCTGCTGCGGCGAGGACCCGCGGCCCTTGCCGAAGGCCAAGGCGAGCGACATGTTGTCGACGAGGCAAACGATCCTCCTCCCCGAAGGCGTCGGCGGCCCTGAGCTGGCGGCGCAGGGCGGAAGCGACGGCGAGCCCCTCCGCGCGGTAGATGTCGAAGGAGCACCCCCCACTGGAACGAGTGCGCGATGGCCCAGCCGTCCTCGACGAGGAGGTTCGGGTCGACCTCGCCGATCGACTTGTCCCAGTTCTTGGCCTCGTCCGGCGGCAGCCTCCCAGGGTCGCGCAACAGCGCAGAAGCATCACCGCGGCCCAGAGCGCGATCACGGGCGCGGGCCGACTCCTCGAAGAGGTAGCGCCACCTCTCCGCGGCGCGGCCGATCTCGGCCACGGCCTCGCGCTCGCAGCGGCGGCGGCAAACCCCGCAGCCCCCGCCCGGGGCGTCGCTGGCAGCGATCTCGCCATGCCAGTCGGCGTCGGCGAAGACGACGACGTCGGCCATGCCATGCCAGGCAGCAGCGAGCGAACGTGCCACAGCTCGCGCCGCACTGAGGACTACAGCGGCAGCGCCTCGTCCCGCGCCACCGGGATGAAGGCGCACACCGCGTCGAAGATCGCCAGCGAGCATCTATTGAGGGGCACGGCCCAGGCGCAGTGGCCCACGACGATCTCGAGGATGGGCCCGCGGACCTCCGGGCAACGGAAGAGCTCTTCGCTCGCGCAACGAAATCGCCAGGCTCGCCGTGCAGAGACCCGCACTGAGTGGCGGTGTCCATCATGTTCAAGTCCCACGAAGCCGGTGGTCTTGGCAGCCTCAACCTGCTCGTGGACGACAAAGCCGAGGGAGGACAGCTCGCGCTCGACCTTGCTGGCCACGGCCTGGACCTCGGGGCGCTGAGGGCCTGCCAC
This sequence comes from Prorocentrum cordatum, assembly GCA_963575745.1. Lineage (NCBI taxonomy): Eukaryota > Dinophyceae > Prorocentrales > Prorocentraceae > Prorocentrum > Prorocentrum cordatum. The sequence goes on from CAUYUJ010014530.1 coordinate 41,516, forward strand.
CAGGTAGTTGTCAACGCACGCGGCGCCAGCAGCAGGCAGTTTCGGCCACGGGATGACGCCCTGGCTGCGGTCGCGCACCTGACGCGCGGGGCCGACGCGGGCCCGGGCGAGCGCGGCCTCCGAGACGCGCTGGCAGAGGAGGGCCCAAGACCAGCCCCTTCGGCAAGATTGCGACCTCCGGGAGCAGCCAGTCGGACTCGCGAAGCGCGACGCCTCCCAGCTGAGTAACACCAGCAACCCAGCGCGCACAGGCGGCAGCGAGGAGAATTCGCAGAGGTCCGCGGGCACCTGCATGGCGTAGAAGGCGCTCGAGATGTCCCCGGTGCTGAACCAGGCGTCGCCGCTGCCCTGCGTCTCCATACGGGCGAACGCGCTGCCGCGGGGCAGCTCGGCGCAGGGCGGCGGGCTGAACCGCGCGTTGCATGCGCGGGCGTCGAAGATGAGCCGCTGCTGGCCTGGCTTCTTGGCGACCACGAAGACCCCCGGGAGCCCGCGGCGGCCGCGAGCAGGAGACAGGCGCAGCATGCCCCTCCCCAGGAGCTCGCTGATGAACTCCCCGTAGGCGGCCGGATGTCGCAGTTTAGGATCGATCTAGGGTTGAACAAGTCCGAGATCTCATCGAAGAGCCGCTGCCCCCCCCCCGGCGGGCGAAGCACGCGGGCCTTCCAATCTTGCAGCCACAAGCGGTCAGCCTCCAGAAGTGCGTCACGAAGCCGCCACCGGAGCCGAGCCGCCAGAAGGACAGGACACCAGGTCCTTGCTGCAGAAAACCTCGTTGCCACGCCCTGCCGAGTAGAGCGGGCAACTGGGGCACATGTCGGAGCGGGGGGAGGGGGTACTTGCGGGGGCTGTCAGCTGGCGGGCCGCCGAACTTGACATACTGCGCAGCGATGTAGTCGAGCGACCGCTGCTGGAAACTGAAGGTCGTTTCCGAACAGGACGCGACCACCCTCCACCGCCGAGCCAGTTGAGCGCCGCGATGCCGTCGCTGGCCCACTCGATGCGGGACCGCGAGGCGGCGCCACCAACAGCACGGCAGACATCATCACGAAGGGGGAGCGGAAGAGGAAAAACATTTCGCTGACGACTGACAGCCACGGCGCGGTGACCAAGACGCCAGGAGCGATGGGCCAGGGGGGGGCCATCCAGGGTGGCCGAGGTCCTGGCGGCCGCTGCGAGCACCGTGAGCGACGCGGGCTAAGACTTGTCAGCCTTGCCCGGGCCGCCGCCTTGTCCGCCGCCTCGGCCGCCAGCGGGCGGGTGGAGCAGCTGCCGCTCCTCGCGCGCCTTGCGGCGCTCCTTCGCGATGGCCGGCTCGGCAGCCAGCTGCTTCGAGATCCACTCGGACAAGGCGGGCGACACCATGAGCCCGCACGTGGACTGCATCCCTGCGGAGAAGAATTGCTCGTCACCACCGCTGCCGAGGGCCCGCGAGCACACCAGCTTGTCCTTGTACCCTTCTTCACAAAGCTGGAGCTGCCTAGCCGCGATCTCCATCGACGCCAAATTCGATCCATCCAATTGATCGCACGACTGGGCCACCTGCATGATCTTCGAGCATTCGCGATGCATCTAGACGATCGGGTCCGCCGTTCCCCACCTGGTATGTCGCGACCCAGCGGTAGGTGCTCGGGACTGGAAAATGCCAGTCAGGGAACGAAGTCGGCCGCATGAGCTGGACGCTATCCCTGAACTCCCTGCGCCGCTGTCCCTGGCCGTCGCACGACGTCGCGAGCGTCCGAAGGTCGCCTGGCCCGCCGCCTCCACCGTCATGGGCTGCGGGTCCTGCCACAGCTGCACCGTCAGCATGTCCACCAAGGGGCCAGCCACCAGCGCCGCCAGCCCAGCAAGCCCGCTGGCTGCGGCAGGCGCAGCCGCCGCGCCAGCGGCAGCTGCGGGGGCGGGGGCGGCCGCGGCGGCGCCACCAGCGGCCACGGGAGCGCCTGCGGCGATGCCGCCTCCCAAGGGGCCTCCGCCGCCGCCAGCGGCCAGCATGGCGAGCGCACCGCCGTCTGCAGCAGCACCACGAGCAGGGACAGCAGCAGGAGCGCCTGCACCAGCGGCCTGGTCGCGCTCGCCGAGCTTCGCGGCACCCAGCGCACAGGCCTGGGCGAGCTGGGCGACGGTCGGCGTGGCGGCGAAGTCATACCGTCTGATCCGACCGCGCCGAACGGGACGGCTGCTGACCCCCACTCCTTCCACCAGTTGCGGACGTCCGCGTTCCCAGCGCCGCACTCCTCCACATACACGTCGAGGTCAAGCGCGAGCACCGCGTAGTGCTCGGCGTTCCGAACCGAGATGCCCACCACGATACGACTGTGGGCCAAGCGAAGGGGCGGCTCGTCGTACTCCACCCAGATCTCATCGCCCGCGGAGATCATGTGAAGCGGCCGAGCCCGCCGATGCGATGACCACGGCGGTCGGGCGAGTCAACCCGCACAGGCTGCTGTGCGCTCGGGCCGGGGTCGCCCCCGATGGCGGGCCGCCTGGCGCGGCCCGGGCAAGAGAGGCGCGCCGCCGCCCCGACGAGCCTGAGCCCCCAGCGCACCAGCTCGGAGGCCAGCAGCAGGAAGCCGCACAGCGCCGTCCCCCAAGCCCGGGAAGGCCGCTGCCCGCTCTCCGCCTCGCAAGGGAGGCAGGGCGGGCACGGCGAGGGGCAGGCGCGGACCGTCTCCCTCGCGTCCAAGGCGGCCGCCAGGCAGTCAGCCAGCGGCACCTGGACCCCGGCGGCCTCACCCGGCACCGGGGACGGGCCCGCCTCGAAGAGCAGGGGCGGCGCTGCCGCCTGCGGAGGCGCGGCAGGCGCCTCGGGTGCCGCGGGCGCCGACGGCTGCAACCACCAGCGAGCCAGGAGCAGCAGAATGGCGTTGCTCGCGAGCGGGAGGCCGAACCCGGAGCCACTGAGGCGCATCTTGGCAAGGGCCTTTCCCTCCAGCAAAAGACTTGAGCCGACGCGGTTGCAGCGCATCGGCGCGACCACGACGGCCCTCGGCTTCACCTGAGATGAGATGTGCAAACACGGCCGCCATCATCATCATCATCATCATCATCATCATCATCATCATCATCATCATCATCATCATCATCATCATCATCATCAGCAGCAGCAGCAGCAGCAGCAGCAGCATCATCATCATCATCATCATCATCATCATCATCATCATCATCATCATCATCATCGTCGTCATCATCATCAGCATCATCAGCATCATCATCATCATCATCATCATCATCATCATCATAATCATCATCATCATCATCATCAGCAGCATCACCATCATCATCATCATCATCAGCAGTATCATCATCATCGTCATCATCATCATCAGCATCATCAGCATCATCATCACCATCAGCATCATCATCAGCATCATATCCATCAGCATCAGCATCAGCATCAGCATCATCATCAGCATCATCATCACCATTATCATGATCATTATCATCATCATCATCAGCAGCATCATCATCGTCATCATCGTCATCATCATCATCATCATCGTCATCATCATCAACAACATCATCATCATCAGCAGCAGCATCAGCATCACATCAGCAGCAGCATCATCATCAGCATCATCAGCATCATCATCAGCAGCATCATCGTCATCATCATCACCATCATCATCATCAGCATCATCATCACCAACCATCAGCATCGTCATCCTGTTCAGCCTCCTCCTCCCCCTCCTGCCTGGCGATGTGTCATGTCGCAAGGCGAGCACCCTGGTGCTAGAATCTTGCATCACATCACGCCACGAAGGGGGGCGAGCGGAAGAGGTGGAGAAGGACAGGAGGCCCACCGAAGGATACAAGGGTGTCTAAATAAGAGCCCTCATCACTATGACTGCTTGTCACCGGACTGCACGGGTTTCGCATGAGCATCCCCCCTCCACCTTCTACCATTCGCAGGGGGGCGGGGGGGGGAAGGAGGACGAGGAGAGAGGGAGGGAGGATGGGAGGGGGGAGAAAGAGGAGAGGGGGGGGGGGGGAAAGGGGAGGCAGGAGTGAGGGGGTAGGGTAGGGAAAAGCGAGGAGGGGGGAGGGGAGGGGAGGAGGGAGGGAGGGAGGGGAGCAGCAGCACTCTGGAGCGTGGCCGGGCGCGCGGGCGCTCCTGGAGGGCCAGGGGCGGGTGGGTGGGGCACCGCAGGGAGCGCGCGGCCCGCGGAGGCACGCGCGGCCCGCGGGCCCTTCCCGCAAGAGCGCTTTTTGTTCCTTTTCCCACCGCACCACACGCCGCTCCCAGGTGCCGAAGTCCGCAGGTGCGGGCGCCAAGAGCACACGCCGCCGCCACCACCTTCATCCCCCCTCCCCTCCCTCGGCGGCGAGCGGGGCGGGAGGACGGGAAGCTCTTGGGACGCTGACGCCGGGGGACCAGGAAATGCATAGCGCGTCGCGCCGAAGCGTGGTGGGCCAGAACCGGCGAAGCGACACGCGATCCAAAAGCTTCCCACCGCGTGACCAGTTCAGTCAAGGCGTTTGTTCCTCGATCTCGGCCCTCGAAGGCCGTCTTCGGGACCCGGTCCGCCCCCGCCCCTCCTGCAGCCTCTCGTCCTCCTCTCCCCTTCTCCTGGGAGAGGGAGCGGGTGGCGGAGGCAGCCAGCGGTGGTGTGAGCCCCAAAATCAAGGTGGCCGCCACCATCACCTTCATCCCCCCTCCCCTCCTCCGGCGGCGAGCACAGGGGGGAAGTGAGAAGGGGCGGGCCTTCTCAGAAGGCTCGGGAGTCCCCCGGCCTTCTGAGAAGCTTCCTGAGCCTTCCACGAAGACGCAGAGAACTTCTCAGAAGGCACGAGGGCTTCTGAGAAGTCCCGCCGCCTTCTGAAAAAACCTTCTCCTTCTCACTTCGCCCCCTCGCTCGCCGCCGACTCATGCAGCCTCCCCTGATCCTGGGAGAGGGAGGGGGTAACGGAGGCAGCGGTGGAGTATCTCTTTGGGCCCCATATCAAGGTGGCCGCCACCGTGAACAGAGACTGAGGGGGAAGGATGGGGGGGGGGCTCCAGAGGGGGGGGGGAATCGGCCTGAAGTCGGCGATGCATCGCCGACAGATCAGCGATAGGCCCTCGATAACGAAGCCGCACGTTCCTGGGCGGGGCGGGACATCGGGCCCCCATCGGCGATGCATGGTGGGCGGTACACAGGGGGAGGAGGTCAGCTGCAAATAGCAGACATTCAAACCCGCGGAGCTCAGGCGCAAGAAGACCTGGAAACAGATTGGTATAGGGTACCTTTCGCCTGGCTCGGGGGGCTAAAAACTTCAATCGTGCAACCTCTGTCGTGTCCAACCCAGCAGGCAAGGGAACAGCGTGCAAACAGCGAGCGAGAGGGAGGGGTGTAGAGAAAGGGATCGAAAAAGGGAGAGAAGCGGAGAGAGAGAGAGAGAGAGAGGGAGAGGCAGAGGAAGAGGGAGAGGGAGAGTGAGGGAGAGAGCATCAGCAGCACGAGTGTTAACCAGAAGCACCCCGGCGCAATGACGAACAATACATTGAGAGCAGCGACCCGAGATCCGAGCAATGACCCGATGCACGCCAATGACAGATCATGGGACGTGGCATTTTGAGCACGATCAGCGCACGATGGTGGTGCGAGCTTCAAAGAATCAGACAAACATGGCTGACTCCAGAAATCCTGAACCCCCAAAAAATTGACGCCCCGTCCTTACCTCCGCCGCCTTCCGCCAGCCTTCCGCCCGCCTTCCGCTGCCGGAGCCGCCCTCGTTGTAGGGAGCCCAGAAGAGGACGTACGCGCCAAGCCAGTTTCAGAGGGGCAGCGATAGGGGGGAACCGGCATAGAGGGGGACGCATCGACCTGGAATCGTCGATACATCGGCGATAAGCCCCCGATGACGAGACCGCACCCTCCTGGGCGGGTTGGAGCTATCGGGCCCCTGTCGGCGATCCATCGGCAAGTGGGGGTCGATACATCCTCCCGTGTGCCTATCACCCCCTGTCGTTGCCCCCAACGTACGGCCAGACCTGGGACAGAATAACACCCTTCAAGAACATGAGACCCTCCGCCGTCCCACAACACCCCAAGCCATAAGATCGCCGACCTCCAGGATGCACAAGAACATCCAACCAACTTGAAGAACACCAGTAGAGGCCCCCTAAGATGAGGTCCGAGAAGATAGGGTCGGAGGATCGCGCGCGTCGCCGACGCATTGCCGATGCATCGGCGCTGAATCGGCGGCGGCGGCAGCGCTTCGGCGACGCCAGCGCGGAGAAAGTCGGGCTCCACAGCGAGCCGCACCGCCGACGCGTCGGCGACGCGCAGCGGCCCTCCGAGACCCCAGCTGCTCCGACCCCCGCCCTCTGGGAGGCCTCGAGTCAGGGCACCGTTTCCGGGCACACTCCCGATCTTGCACCTCGGCCCGATCTGCCAGGCTCGGGCCGCGCGAAAGGAGGGGATAGCAAAGGGGGGGTCTGAGAATCAGCTCACGTGGCTGACTCTCCCGGCGCATCCCAGCGCCAGAGGCGGCTACGTATCGAGGAATGGGCCCCTCGGTGAGGCCGAAACCAGCTGCATGCCGCAAATTTCGTAACCCCCCCCTTTCCCCCCCCCTCTCGTCCGGCCCGACAGGCGGCCCTCCCGCCGCGGACGCTCGCGCACACGGTGCCGCTCGCCGGGGGCGCCGAGGCCCCCGGCCCGCCTCCCCGGGGGGCGGGGCCTCGGCCGCTCGGCCTCTCGCTGGGCGCGGGCCCCGCCCCGCCGGGGCCGCCGGGGAGGGGCAGGGAGCGGCGCAGACTGAACCAGGGAAGACACGGCGCTGCCCCGCCCAAAAGCCCCACGGGGGCTCCGCGTGTACCAGGAGATCGTGCGCAGGCTCTTGCGTGGTGTGCGCTGCGGCGCCCGGTGGGCCGCAGCGCAGCATGGAGGGCCGCGGGTGCGGTGGTGTCCCTTTGTGTTTTGGTCGATCAACAGTGTCTTCCGTTTTCGTTTCGTCTTCGTTGTCCCTCGTCTTGCCTTCGGTCCGCCTCTCTGCTGCAAAATGAAGCCGCCACGAAAACGGTCCACGAGGTCGCCAAAGCACCGTTCAAGTCGACGCCTGTGGATACATCCTGCGAAATGCTTAAGAAATCATGGGTTAAGAAATTCAGAGTCTCAGGATTTGAATAAAAACCCAGAACTTCGATCAAAATCTTGGGATTTACATTGAAACGGTAAGAATAATCGACACTCTGGCCGAAAACTTAGGTTTTCTTAAGCATCGCATGAGGTGTAGATCCCTTGGGCGCGCATTCATAAGTAGGGGCAAGAGCCTTCTCCGGCCCTGAAGGCCCCCTTGGGGATCCTAAAGGGTCCCTTTGGGGGGGCCCTGCAGGGCCCCTTTTCTGCAGCCCTCGCTGCCTCCTCCTCCTCCTCCTCCTCCTCCTCCTCCTCCTCCTCCTCCCTCCTCCTCCTCCTCCTCCTCCTCCCTCCTCCTCCTCCTCCTCCCTCCTCCTCCTCCTCCTCCTCCTCCTCCTCTCCTCCTCCTCCTCCTCCTCCTCCTCCTCCTCCTCCTCCTCCTCCTCCTCCTCCTCCCCCCCACTGATCGCCCCCAAGTTCCTCTACCAGAAGCTCGTCCGGGGACGCGTCGTCGTCGCTACCGTCGTCGCCGCGAGGGCGGGGAGAGGGCCAGTGCTGTGGATGCCACGACAACGGACACCCTGACAGTCCTATCCTTGAATTCAAAATGTGTCTAAAATGTGGGAAAATGTTCTAAACATGTTTTTTACATGTCTAAAACATGTGTAACACGTGTTTGAGACATCTGGAAATTATTTGGCAACATGCTTCCTCTCCATTGATCGTCCTCCACAAGACTCGTGGGCCTCAACGAAACGCAAAGCGGACGGCCAAGGAGGTCTCAGGCAGGCACACAAAGGCCAGGAGCGCTTCCCGCGAGCTGCCGCGGGGCAGGGATCCCGCGGCGTGGTCCCGACTCGCGGCAGACACACGTCCCTGAGCTTGTCCCACCAGCTCGCCATCGCTCGGACGTCCATTCCCCCGTGGACTCGTCGACGCCGTGCGTGCACTTACAACAAAAAAAAATGTCCAGGATCTTCCTCGAGGGTCCTCGCCTCCCCCAAACGTGCACGCGTCCGAGCGGTGCCAAGCCAGAGAAGAAAGAACAACCACCACCAGCTTGGGGGGGACTGGCCGCTCCCCCTCCCCGAGCTCCCGAGCTAGTGGCACCCCGTTCCAGGCGCGCCCCCAGAGAGTGCCCAGAACGGAGTGCCACCAGCCTGTGGGGGGGGGTCTTTGGGAACGGAGTTCAGTGCAGTTCTGGTGGTGGTGCCTCTTGCTGCTATCATGACTGTTGTCTCATTGATGTCAGCACCCCGATGTCAAATATTGACAAAATCGTAGATGCATATATATATATATATATATATAACAAGAGAGAGGGGGGCGGGGGCGAGTTTCACAAATCATAGCAAACACAAAGAGCATTGAGAGTCCTTGTCCCGGCTGGACAAACAAAGCAAGCTGCATGTGGAACTCATGCTGTTGAAACGCTGGGAACAGCAACGCCAGATCTGCTCGCTGGAAACTCACGCGACAACGCAAACTTCAAACCGATCGATCGCTGGAATTTGAATTTGCCATATGAGTGAATATGAGCTGCGCAACACTAGCATGGTGACAATACTCGGGTTCCGTTCCCTTTTCCCGGTTGTTCTTCTCTCCTTCTCCTACAGGCTGAGGTAGCGAGCTCGAAATCAGCGCAGAAGGCGAATACACGAGCAACGAAAAGGCAGAAATAGAGGTGTGAGAAAACGCCTGAGTCCAGTCCCCATTTGTTGTCTTAAAACAACTATGGAGTTCACTGGGTCATGATAGCACTCTCAAGAAGTACGCTTGAACAAAATGCCAAGCGTTACACCCCGTTACCCTACCAGTACTGGCAGCACCGCTATCGGCATCAAGAATATGACTACTACTGCCAACACACTAAATTTACGAGTTGTATGTCATTGCATCGCTGTTTCTCTATATCAGTGTGACCGCCATCCGAAAATAGCATGATTTCGGAATGTTCGGCTCGCTATCTCGTTAAACTACCACCGCACCATTTGAAGGAAAATGTGCACACGCCTGAGCATCACGTCGGCAAAAAGATGAAGGCGGCTATTTGGAAAAACCCGTCGGGGCGCCCCCTAGTCGCAGAGCGCGGTACCGAATGGCTGTGCGCGCCAGTCTCATGTCTCACCGCTGGCGCGCCCCCGCAGGGACGAGAATTGCTCAATTGAGTAAACAGCCTGACCTCCGCTCAAATCAGAAGGCTCACCCCTGCCAAGAATGGCGCGACTTGGGTTGGAGATTCGTCGAGTCCACCGTCGAAACCGTTGGGATCAAGACTTTGGTCCGTGACTTTCTCGATGGTGAGGATTTCGCGTCCTCGACTGGGTCCTCCTCGTTCGTCAACGCTGTGGTGTAGGCGCGAGCGAGGGGTTTCATGCTTCCAGCCCTCCAAAGGGTCTGGGCCTTGCTAGCCCCCAAAGTGCTACCCATTCTCCAAAAGCTTGCCCTCGCGGTTTTCAGCCGCTTTGCGCCGCCCAGGAGGTTTCGAAGCGGATTATCCAAGGTGTCATCGCCACCACAAGCCTGACGAATAATACTTACAAGCGTGTCGGGGATGTTGAAAAGCAGATCCTCGCAGTCCACATTCTTGCTCGCATTATTGAATCCCCTGATGAAGGCCTCCGCGTATCCCACGCAGAACCTCAGGGGCCCAGGGTGCAACTTGGCGATCGCATGGAACTCCGCCGGCAGCACAGTGATGAGCTCACAGCCGGCAGAGGCCGCCGTGAAAGGCCCCTCCACCACCGACACCTTGGACCACAGCGTCTCCTCGCAGGCCCACTGTCCCGCTCGGACCTCCAGGGGCAATAGCTTGGCGTCCCTGTGGCAATAAGACACCCGGCCAACTCGCACAAAGAACATGCGATTCACGCTCTGGCCGTGCCAGTAGAGCTCCTCGAGCGGGAGCATCGACACCTCGTCCGTCGCGCTGGCGCAGATCTGCCGCATCCCCACGGGGCAGAGCTCCATGAAGAATTCGAAGAACGGGTGGGTCCTGAGCCAGGGCATGAACGCCTCGAAGCGCAGCTCCTCGCGGATGGCCTTCGGCAGGAGAAGCATACTCGGGATCTCCGACTCCCTGACGCGCTTGTTCGCCATGCGCTGGTGCTGGAGCAGGAAGTACTTGCAGCGAGCGGCGAGCTCCCGAGGGATGCAGAACTCATTGAAGTACTTTCGCATGAGCTGCTCCTGCTCTACCCTCCGCGCGTGGGTCGATCGGAGGAGGGTCATCGCCTGAGTGATGCTCGACACGAACGAAGAGAAGACCACCATGGCAAAGATGATGACGATGCAAGTAAACAGACGCTCATTGACGTTCACTGGCACGACCTCCATAGATGCGGGCGTGAACTGCGTGAGGGCCCAGTGCATGGATGTCCGCCGGCCTCCGCTTGCCAGGGGTGGAAGGCGTGCGAGAGGGTTGGCTGTCCCCTTCATCCTCCCTGGGGGCCCAAAACATCATTCAGGGGGGAGCTCAATGAGCATCCCAGGCCGTACCCCCAAACTGGCAGGCCCAAGAACTTGTCACATAGGTCTGCGATTCGACCCCAGATAGCCCAAGACGGGCTCAAAGAACGCCGAAGATGGCACAAAAAGTGGCCTCAAAGACTGCCTCGACGACGGTTCCGTGTGATGCCGAGATTGCTCCGAGCTTACATGGAGGCCACCTTGGAAGCCTTAAGACTGCCCAAGGGCAGCCCAAAAAGGGCCCCAGGAGGGTGCCGAAGAAACCCAACAGGAGCACGAGAGCCCAACAAGGCCCGCGACCAGCCTTGGCAGGGCAAAGTCGCTGCGAGGGGGTTCTGACATGCCCCCAGGAAATTACTACACTGTCCCGATCGGGCCCAATCGAGGACGCAACTGTACGAAATCAAGCTCTCCTGATGTGGCTGCACCTAGCCCAATTCAGCATGCCTCAATCGAGGGCTGTCCCACTCGACACCTTGAGGCAAGGACGCACACGGAAGACGACAAGTCGCACTGATACATTACAACATCTTCTGCAACGCTGCAGCAGCAAGAGAAAGAACAATCGGGGACACCGATAGGACCCAGAGAACAACCCAAGAGGGTCCGAAAAAAGGCCCGAGGAAGGCACTCTGTGCTCCAGGAAAGGCCCCAGAGGGACACAGGATGGCCCCCAGAGAGCCACAGAGGTTGGCCTGAAGACTGCAATCCAGGACAAGCGCATCGAGGCCGCAGCCTTGCCGACCACTCGCCCTGCCCATGAGGCGCGCTCATTGGGCGAACATCGCGTCTCTCCAGATTCTCTCGCAACACAAACACGGATGGCCACTCCAGGCGAGTACCTTCTCCACCCCTGACCTCGTTCACTCATTTTCCTGCAGCTCCTGCTCCTCCTCCTCCTCCTCTCCCCAAGGGTTCTTCCTCTTCCTTCCCCTCCACATCATATCGCTCCTCCCCCTCCTCCACCCACCAACCCCAAAGCACCCCGGCATCCAAGGACGTCATCACGAATCCCCTGTGGGGTCGGCGGAATGGCGTACACCTCCAGGATAAAATAGCCGTACATCTCGGAATCGCCAGAGTCCATAAAGCGGTCCTTCCAGGTGTGGCCGTCTGCATCGGCCAACCAATACCACACGCACGCCACGTAGTGGGTCACCAGAATCAGGATCACCAGGAACTTGACGAGGCCTCCTAGTATGGTCAGGCTCTCCGAGTTCATCGAGCTCAGTATCTGGTTGAACGAGGCGTTGATCTTGGGCATCCGCAAGAGCCGCAGCGCCCTCAAGGATCGCGAGGCCGCCTTGCCAAAGCGAAATATCCCGGAGTTGCTGATGCTGAGGAAGATGGAAAACCATCCGAATATCGTGATGATCAGGTCTGGGACAAACCACGAGCGGATGTAGTGCGACGCCACCTTGTCCTTTCGCATTTCGACTAAACCATCTGTGGATATATCCGCCACCGTGCCGGGATGCACTGAAAGGACTGTCCTCGGGTCCTCAGGTCTCTTCGAGGTCTCAATGTCAAGGATTCTGCGTGCTCTGCAGGCGCCCCAAACCCCACGTTCCCGGAATTCTCGGTCGCTCCCGGGAGTTATTGGGAATCGCCGCGTGACTTTCCGAGGTATCGAGAGCGAGAACATGGGCCGTCTCAGTGGCCCCGGGGCCCCCAAGATCCCCCCAGAACGGCCCCCGAGGCCAGAAGATGGGAACAATCCGAACTGACATATCGAGCACTCCCCACAAGACAGCCCCCTAGACCACCAGCAGACCCCTGGAAGGCCCCCAGAGGCCCTCAAGAAGCCCCCAAGAGGTCTACAAGAGACTTCCAAGAGGCTCCCAAGAGGCCTCCCAAGAGACCACACGACACCTGGAAGAGGGCACTTGTCCACGACCTAGGCACGGTGGCGAGATGGGCCGAAGGCAACTGGATCCGCCGCCCCCTGTTGGCTTGCCACAGGGGTGCTCGGCGTGCTGAAACTTTGGTGGTTCTTGATTATTTTTAAGCCTAATGGGGTTTCGGCCCAACCCGCCGGCCACCCGAAGAGCTCAAATTATTCAGAGCTCATTGTCCAAATCGAAGAGGCCAAAATCATTCATTGTCCTTAGGTTGTACAAGGATGTTGGGATTTGATTCAAAACGGCCTTCCAACGGCCGAAGACGGCCCAAGAGGCCCCCAAGATCGCCCCAAGATCGCTAAAGAGGTCTCAAGATGGCCCCAGGACGGCCAAAGAGGCTCTCAAGACGGCCCCCGAAGGACCCCAAGACGGCCCAAGAGGCCTCCAAGACGCCCAAGACGCCCTTCAAGACGACCCTGAAACGCCCCAAAAGGGCCCCAAGACGGCCCAGGCAGGCTTCCAAGACGGCTTCCGACGGAGTCAGACGGGCCAGGAACGCCGTAAGACGGCCAAAGAGGCCCCTGAGAAGCTTCCAAAGGCCTCCAAGAGGCCCAAGGAGGACCCCAAGAGGCCTCCAAGAGGCCACCGAGAAGCTCCCAGGGAAGCCCCAGGAATGACCCAAGACGCTCCCAAGAGGTCTCCTCATCCCTCTTCTCATCCTCCGTTATCCTCGCTCTCCTCATCCTCCTCTTCCTCCCCCACGTGGTCCCCGAAGGGCTTCCACAAAGGCTGGGGGAACGCATGATCCAATAATAGCGTGGCCAAACTTTGCCCAAACGTTTGGCCACTTAGGCGTATCCAAAATGGCACGGGGCGGCGGTGATTCCCCGCAGGCGTCTTTGATAACCCGTGCTGAAGTTCAGCAAAATGTCGAGTGACCAAAAAGAACCAGAGATCCAATCGTAATACCAGCGGATGACGAGGTAGCCTTCAGGAAACTCGAACACCTGCGCCGGAAGCATCGTCACGTCGTAGAGGCAGAACACCATGCCCACGAGGTCCCACAGAATCCGAAACTTGGTGAAAGGGTGGAGGACAACGAGGAGCACAAAACGGATGGCCTCCCAGGCCTGGCCTGGCCCGTCCACCTCGCACTCCTCCAGAAAAAAAGAAGCGTCACGAACATCAGCTTTCGGAGGTCCGCGCGGATTCCTGGATCGGCGGTGTTCCCCCGCTCACTGGCGCGCGGAGCGCACCGGGGGCGGCGGCGGAGGCGCCGCAAGGGGGTTCCAGCCCCGATCCAAGAAATCCACGCGGAGCTCTGAATGTTTATGTGCATGCCGATACTTCTTCCTCGATCCTCATGCAGGGATGGACGTTTACTCGACTGCTGCGAGCTCCTATGAAACTCGAAATTACGGCCCAGCGCCAACGAGCCGCCCGGTGTGTGTGGTGACCTCTCGCTGCCTCTCTTCACGTCGTGCGCCGGGTTGGCGACGAAGAGGGTGAACGCTTTGGCGTCGATCCATGTGCTGTGCAACTGAGACATTCCAGAGCTGCGCATCTCCTCTAGGCCAGCGACGATGCGACCCCAATGCCCGAGGACCTCCTCGGAATAGTTGTGCCGCTTTTGGTGGCGCTCCACCTCAGCGGAACTCAACACATCCGCCACCGTGCCTCGAGCACGCACGTAGTGAGTGGAGCGCCTCAGGGCGCATGCCACTGTGAGCACAGGGTGCTAAAGGATTCTGCGGCTCCCATCGGGCCCCGGACACCCGGTCTGCCCGAATAATCCCTGGGCGCGCCCCGCGCTCCTGAGGGGGAAAGACCAACTTGCCGAGAATCTTGAAGCAAAGGATGCGCTGGGCTGGTGGCCGCTGACCTTCTCCACCCACGGGCCCCGAGAGCTCTCACTGAGACCCCGCGGAGGCCCCCGTCCAGAGGCCCCCACCCACCCACCCACAGCGGCCCGCGGAGCTCCCCAGAGACTCGGAGCAAGGCGAGTTGAGACAACGGCAGCTCAAAATCGGCCCCTGGACCCCTCCGTGGGACCAAACGCACCAGCTTGCCGAGCTGCGTCCAGCCGTGGCGACGAGGGTGCCCCCCGAAGGCCAACTACCGTTGTTTCAACTCGCCCTCCTCTTCTGCGGCAACCCATGGGAGCCTCCCAGATCATCTCGCTGGTTCTTGCGAATCGACGCTAGTCGACGCTAATTCGGCGCTAATCGACGCTGATCGGCGCTTTCTCGTCGATGATCACACGCTAGCGCACGCGAATGAAGTCGACAGACCAAGCCACAATGACACACAAAGCTCCCATGATTTGCTACCGAACGACGGAGCCCACCGTAGGCCAACCACCGTTGTCTCGACTCGCCCTCCTCTGTGAGACACTCCCCCCAGGCCCCCAAAGACGGCACGGCCGCAAACAGCGGGCCGGCAGGCGCCCGGCTAGCCAGACACCGCGCCGCGCTCCACGGCGGGGACGGTGCTCGCCGGCGGCTCGGCGGCGTCCCTGCTGGGGAAAGCAAAAGGCACCGATACCACTGCTCCTCTAGGTGGCGACATCGAAACCCCTACCCCCACGAACCATCGATTCTCCTGAATCGATGGGAGGCGGGGGTAAGGTTCGGCTTTCGCCACGTGTGCGGCGAATTCTGAAGCCTGCCCCTGCCGCTCATCGAATTGCCGGAATCGTGGATCGACGAGAGTCGACTTCGGATTCCCACGCCGATTCCCGGACCTCTCCTTGGGTGCGTTCTGACAAAGATTCCGAAGCGAATTTGGCCGTGGCGACGAGAGCCTCCCAGGGGAGAGGCTAGCGGCATATTAGAGTTGGGGGCCGAACGGTCTGACACAGTTCTTGGATGCGTGGGTGAAGTGGGATTCCGTGGCCCGGCTTATGCTTGCTTGCTGTTGTTCGCTTTTGACTGCCAGCTACTCAACACTTGTTGTTGCTGGACCGCCTACAGGCGTTTGGCGTTCTCGCCTCGGCGTCGGCTGGGTTTCCTTTGAAAGTGGGGTTCACGTTCGACCGTTTCAGGGTATCGCCCAAGCCGGCCCCCAACACCACCACCACCACCACCACCACCACCACCACCACCACCACCAACAACAACAACAACAACAACAACAACAACAACAACAACAACAACAACAACCACGACGACGACGACGACGACGACGACGACGACGACTACAACAACAACAACACCAACAACAACAACAACAACAGTTTTAAGACTGTTCGTTCTTACTGGCACGCGTGTCTTGCATTCCGTAGACCCCAACCCTCGATACCCCCGCCGACTTCGTCTTCGATTGCACCCCCTTTCGGGGGGAATCTCTTCCCTGTCTGCCACTGAAGTGCGAAAACGTCTCGAGCGAGAGCGCCGTTCCTGAGTTCGGGGGCCTCTCTGGCCAGGGGCTCTCGGAATACCGATGGAAAATACCGAACGGGAGCCCTTGTCGCCGTGTCCAGGCCTCCAACAACTTGCCTGAATTACAGGAAAGTCTCGAACGAGAGCGCCGTTCCTGTGTTCGGGGGCCTTCTTGGCCAGGGGCTCGCGGGATAAATCGTGAGGAAATATCGAGCAGGAGCCCTTGTCGTCGTGGCTGACCCTCCGCCAACTTAATTGATTTGCGAGGAAGTCTCGAGCGAGAGCGCCGTTCCTGAGTTCGGGGGCCTCTCTGGCCTGGGTGTCTCGGGGTCAACTGTGACGAAGTATCGAGCGGGAGCCGTTGTCGCAGCTGGGCCTCCAAGGGCCCACATTTAGGCTCAAGCCAACGCTCAAGCGGGAGCCTCGTTTTCAGAAATAATGTAGCCGGTGTCATGGCGAGAGCGCGCGGAACCGCTTCTGGTGATCATCATGAGTATTCAGCAGCAACAGCAACAACAGCAACAATCATTTTAAAACTGTTCACTCTTATCTGCTCGAATGTCCGTTAACGCGTATTTCCCAAACTTCCCTGCAGGCCGGGCCCCGGCAAGCGGCGGGGCGGCCACGGACCATCGGCCTGGCCAGCGGCAGCGCTGATCGGCGGCAACCCGACCCCAAAAGGGACAGACAGGGGACCGACCACGACGACGACGACGACGACGACGTCGACGACGACGACGACGGCGACGACGACGACGACGACGACGAGCGAAAGCGAGAGCGAGAGAGAGAACGACAGCAGCGCAAAGAAAGGCACGAAGTAAGCCACGAAGGGTGACAGCGGGGACACGAAGGGAATGCGTATTGGGCCAAGAAGAGCGCGAACGAGCGGGTGCCACGAAGGGCAGATAATGCGGGGCCACAGAAGGCAACGACGGGGCCACTGAGGGTAACAACTGGGCCACGTAGGACAGCGAGGGGGCCACAATGGGCGACAGCGGGGCCACGAGCCCAAAAGTGACGACAGTTACAGGATCTGGATGACCCGCTCGGATTAATATCAAAATCTGCGGGCCCCATGGGGAGGGGGCTCCCGCCTGAGACTTCCTCGCAATTCACTCACAGAGGAGGTTCCGCCCTGATACTTCCCCCACATTCAGGCCTCAGGAGCCCAAAAGTGATGACAGTTACAAGATCTGGATGACCTGCACGGATTAGTAACATGATCTGCGGGCCCCATAGGGAAGCGGATGATACTTCCCCCATATTCGCGACTCAGGAGCCCAAAAGCGACGACAGTTACAGGATCTGGATGACCCGCTCGGATTAGTAACATGATCTGCGGGCCTCATAGGGAGGGGGCTCCCGCCTGAGACTTCCTCGCAATCCACTCACAGACGAGGCTGTCGCCTGATACTTCCTCAAGTGTGGGTGTGTGAACGAGTAAGTGAATGAGCGAGTGAGTGAGTCACTGGATGATAATTATGACGATGATGATTATGACGATGATGATGATGATGATGATGATGATGATGATGATGATGAGGAGGAGGAGGAGGAGGAGGAGGAGGAGAAGGTGGAGTGTGACGATGAGTGAGTGAGAGTGTGAAAGAGGAGGTGCTTTGTGATGAAGAGGAGAGGGAGGGGGTGAGGGGTGAGACTTCCTGCGCGGGGTGTCCAGAGACAACCAGAACCCCACTTGGGATGTGGGGGAAAAATCGGCGCCTGCGGCGGGCTCGTTGTATAGCTTGAAAATGTTGGGCATGCGGCGGGCTTTTCAGAGCCTCGCAGACTGCAGACGTCCCCGCCGCCCCCTCACTCTTATCCTCAACTGCGGGGTGCTACGTGTATTCCAAACCCTCGGTACCCGCCCTCGTCGTCTTCGATCGTACCCCCCTGGTGGCATATCTTCCTTACCTGCCACGTGCATTTAGTGCAGCCCCTAAAACAAGGGAGGAGAAGAAGGGTGGAAGGGGGAGGGAGAAGAATGGAGCACGAGAGAAATTAGCAGGAGGCGGACAAGGAGCAGAAAACAAATGGTAGAACCAAACGGGCAGATCGGGTGGGCAAACCCATAGCGGGCAGGTCGGGAAGGCGGGCCCAGGCGACCAGGTCGAGCAGCGGGTTGCTGAAGCGTGGTCCTACATGAATCGCGAGGAAATCTCGAACGATAGCGCGATTCCCAAGTAAATCGTGAGAAAAGCCAAAACAAGAGCGTGATTCCTGAGCGCCGAGGGCGCATCGTCTGAGTAAACTGCCGGAAAGTCCTACGCGAGAGCACGATTCGTATACATTGTGTGACGAAGTCCGGCCCGAGAGCGCGACTTGGGAATAAATTGGGAGGACAGATCAGGCGGGAGCCGTTGTTGTTGTAAACCAGGGGCCAACAACACATCTTGAGCCCCGTGACTCTCCCTGATAAATACAGGGTGCGAGCCCCGTGTGACGCACTTCAATTGAAAAAATACAATGGTCACCGTAGGGGGGATCAACAATAATCATTCAATAATTCGAGTTCAACAACAACAACAACAACAACAACATCAACAACATCAACAACAACAACAACAACAACAACAACAACAACAACAACAACAACATAAACAACATAAACAACATAAACAACATAAACAACAACAACAACAACAACAACAACAACAACAACAACAACAACAACAACAACAACACCAACAACAACAACAATGCCCCCGTGCGATACTGGCTCAAAAATTACTCAGAGACGCTCTGGCCAGAGAGGGTCCGAACCTCAGGAAGGGCGCTCGCGCCTGTTGTTGTTGGTGTTGCTGTTACTGTTACTGTTACTGTTACTGTTACTATTGGTGTTGTGCCTGTTATTGCTGCTGCTGTTGGTGGCGATGGTGGTGTTGTTGTTGGTGGTGGTGCTGTTGTTGAGTTCTCCATTCTACAGAACGATTATTGTTGACCCCCCCTCCCAGGTGCCCATCTGGATTCTTCAAATCAAATGTTCCTTCTGGGGCTCGCGGCTCCAGCCTGAGACTTGCTCACACTGTATTGAAGAAGTCGGTCTCTCGCGGGGGACTTCCTCACAACTTACGCAGGAGTCGCGCCCTCTCGCGTGGCACTTCCTCGCAATTTCTTGCGGCGGCGCGCCCCAGACACCCAGGAATCACGCTCTCGCCCAAGATTTCCTCACGACTTGCTTGGGAATACCGCTTTCGCTCGAAGCTTCCTCGCGATTCATGTTAGGTTGACGCTTCAGCGACCCGCCCGCTGGACCTGGCCGTCTGGGCCCGCTCGCCAGACACGGCCGTCAGGGTCCGCCAGCCCGACCCGCCCGTCTGGTAGTACCGCTTGTCTTTCTGCTCCTGACTATCTGTCGTGTGCCATCCTTCTCTCTCCCCCTTGTCCCTTCCCTCCCCCTCTTGCCTGTCTTGGGGGGCGTAGATGTTTTGTCGCCCGGGTTGGTTTTCGCCCGGTGCGTTTCGCCCGGTTCGTTTCGCCCGGTTCGTTTCGCCCGGGTTTGCTTTCGCCCGGTTGGCTTTCGCCCGGGTTGGTTTTCGCCCAGGTTGGCTTTCGCCCAGGTTGGCTTTCGCCCGGGTTGGCTTTCGCCCGGTTGGCTTTCGCCCGGGGTGGCTTTCGCCCGGGTTGGCTTTCGCCCGGGTGGCTTTCGCCCGGGGTGGCTTTCGCCCGGGTTGGCGTTCGCCCGGTTGGTTTTCGCCCGGGTTGGCTTTCGCCCGGTTGGCTTTCGCCCGGGTTGGCTGTCGCCTGGGCTCGTTTTCGCCTGAGCTCGTTTTCGCCCTCCTCTCCCTCTTCTCCTCTTCCCGCTCCTGTTCTTTCATGCTGCCGCTGCTGCTGCTCCTCTTTCTCCCGTCTTCCTCTGACTTCTCTTGCCCGCGGCCGGTTGGCTGGACCCGACCCAACCCGCCCGTTAGGGTCCGCCCGCCCCGCCCGGCCCGTTAGGGTCCGCCCGCCCGATCGGACCCGCACGCTAGGGTTCGCGCGTGCGCACTCGAGCGAGCCCCAGCACTTTAGTGTCCCGCCCACCTCACCCGACCCGCCCGTTAGGGTCCGCCCGACCCGAGTTCGCGCGTGCTCGTTCCGGCGCGCCCAACCGCCCGAACCGACCCGTCCCGCCCGTTAGGGTCCGCCCGCCCGACCCGATCGGCCCGCTAGGGTTCACGCGTGCTCACTCGAGCGTGCCTGCACACTTTAGTGTCCCGCCTGCCCGACCCGACCCGCCCGTTCGGGTTTGCTCGACCCGACCCGATCCGCCCCGCCTGTTAGGGTCCGCCCGACCCGACCCGACCCGCCCGTTAGGGTTCACGCGTGCTCACTCGAGCGCGCCCCACACTTTATTAGTGTCCCGCCTGCCCGACCCGACCCGCCCGTTAGGGTTTGCCCGACCCGACCCGACCCGTCCCGCCCATCAGGGTCCGCCGCCCGACCCGACCCGCCCGTCAGGGTTCACGCGTGCTCACTCGAGCGCGCCTCCACACTTTAGTGTCCCGCCTGCCCGACCCGACCCGCCCGTTCGGTTCCGCCCGACCCGAAGGTCCGCCCGTCCCGACCCCGATCCGCCCGTCAGGTCCGCCCGCCCGACCCGACCCGCCCGTTAGGGTCCGCACGGCCCGACCCGACCCGACCCGCCCGTTAGGGTCCGCCCGACCCGACCCGACCCGTCCCGCCCGTCAGGGTCCGCCCGCCCGACCCGCCCCGCCCGTTAGGGTTCACGCTTGCTCGCTCGAGCGTCCCTCCACACTTTAGTGTCGCCTGCCCGACCCGACCCGCCCGTTAGGGTTTGCTCGACCCGACCCGATCCGCCCCGCCCGTTAGGGTCCGCCCGACCCGACCCGACCACGCTCGTTAGGGTTCACGCGTGCTCGCTCGGGCGCGCCCCGCACTTTAGTGTCCCGCCCGCCCGACCCGACCCGCCCGTTAGGGTCCGCCCGACCCGACCCGACCCTGCCCGCCCGTCAGGGTCCGCCTGCCCCACCCGACCCGCCCGTTAGGTTTCACGCGTGCTCACTCGAGCGCGCCTCCACACTTTAAACCGCCTGCCCGACCCGACCCGCCCGTTAGGGTCCGCCTGACCCGATCCCGTCCCGCCTGTTAGGGTCCGCCCGTCCCGACCCGACCCGTCCCGCCCGTCAGGGACCGCCCGCCCGACCGACCCGCCCGCCCGACCCGACCCGCCCGTTAGGGTCCGCCCGACCCCGACCCGTCCCGCCCGTCAGGGTCCGCCGCCCCACCCGACCCGCCCGTCAGGGTTCACGCGTGCTCGCTCGAGCGTACCTCCACACTTTTAGTGTCCCGCCTGCCCGACCCGACCCGCCCGTTAGGGTTTGCTCGACCCGACCCGATCCGCCCCGCCCGTTAGGGTCCGCCCGACCGACCCGACCCGCCCGTTAGGGTTCACGCGTGCTCACTCGAGCGCGCCCCACACTTTAGTGTCCCGCCCGCCCGACCCGACCCGCCCGTTAGGGTCCGCCAGACCCCGATCCCGTCCCGCCGTTGGGTCCGCCCGTCCCGACCCGACCCGTCCCGCCGTCAGGACCGCCCGCCCGACCCGCCCGCCCGTTAGGGTCCGCCCGCCCGACCCGACCGACCCGCCCGTACCCGACCCGACCCCCGTTTCACGCGACCCGCCCGTTAGGGTTCCGCTTCACCGACCTCCACACTTTAGTGTCCCGCCCGCCCGACCCGACCCGCCCGTTAGGGTCCGCCCGACCCGACCCGACCCGCCCCGCCCGTCAGGGTCCGCTCGCCCGACCAGACCCACGTGTTAGAGTCCGCTCGGCCCGTCCCGCCCGTTGGGGTCCGCCCGCCCGATCGGACCCGCACGCTAGGGCTCACGCGTGCTCACTCGAGCGCGCCCCGCAGTTTCTGGTGTCCCGCCCGCCCGACCCGACCCGCCCGTTAGGGTCCGCCAAACCCGACCACCCGCTCCGCCAATCAGGATCCGCCCGCCCGAACCGACCTGCCCGTGAGGTTTCACGCGTGCTCACTCGAGCGCGCCTCCACACTTTAGTGTCCCGCCTGCCCGACCCGACCCGCCCGTTCGGGTCTGCTCGACCCGACCCGATCCGCCCCGCCCGTTAGGATCCGCCCGTCCCGAGCAGACCCGCCCGTTAGGGTTCACGCGTGCTCACTCGAGCGCGCCCCACGCTTTCGTGTCCCGCCCGCCCGACCCGACCCGCCCGTTAGGGTCCGCCCGACCCGACCCGACCCGTCCCGCCCGTCAGGGTCCGCCCGCCCGAGCGGACCCTCCCTTTAGGGTCCGCCTGGTGGGTTTCTGTGCTCGGCGCTGCCCCCTGCCCGTCCGTGCGCTGCCCGCTGCCCGCCCTGCAACAAGGGTCTCGAGCCTCTTCCTTCCTCGCCGCGCCCCCGCCCCCTCACCTACTCCTGCACGGCGATTTCCGGCCCTGACCTCCGACCCCCGGATTTGTTTACGCCGGCGGCTCCCTGGGGTCCGCAGTCGTTCCCAAGGACATACTTTTATCCTGGCGCGTCCTAGGTAAGGACGTCATGGCCTCCCTGAGGCCGACCCCGGCCCAAAAAACTGACCGTTTTGCTTTTCCTGGGCGTCGGAAGTCTCGGGCCCACGCCCCCACCAGCTGGCACCGCCACCGACCGCCAGCCGTTTCCGCAAGCGGTCCGACGCAAGAAATCGCTAAGAGGGGACAGGAGACATGGATACGCCATTATCCATTCATACTCGACTGGCGCCGGAGCGCCCCGCCCTGCCCGGGAACGCGCGGCCTCCCTGTCTGAGGGGCCTTGTCGCCCACCCGTCGGCGATGCGTCAACTGCTCTGACGCATCCGGGACCTCCCTGACAACCCCCCCACGTCTCTGCAACCCTTTCGCCTACTCAAGCGGCGCCCGGCGAAAGCCAACCCCGGCGAAAGCCAACCCCGGCGAAAGCCAACCCGGCGAAAGCCAACCCCGGCGAAAGCCAACCCCGGCGAAAGCCAACCCCCGGCGGAAGCCAACCCCGGCGAAAGCCAACCCCGGCGAAAGCCAACGCCGGCGAAACGAAGCCCGGCGAAACGAAGCCCAGCGAAACGAAGCCCGGTGAAAGCCAACCCTGGCGAAAGCCATCCGTGCCTTTTGGGGGCTGCGCCAACTGCACGTGACAGGCAAGGAAGATGTACCCCCGAGGGGGAGCACAATCGAGGACGCACAGGGCGGATATCAAGGGTTTGGGATACATTCTGAGTGACGCACGAACAGGTAAGAACGAACAGCCTTCAAGTTATTTTTGTTGTCGTGTCGTCCCCCACACCCCCCGCGACACACCCGCGACACACCCCGCGACCCACCCCGCGACTACCCGCGACCCACCCCGCGGACGCCCCACAATTGCGGGGTGCGACGTATCCCGAGGAACAATCGATGACATAATTGACATAAAATGTCAGACGTCCGCCCGGGGAGGTCCAGCGCAGATCCGACAAATCCCCGCGGACACCCGAAAATGGTTTTGCGTATGTCTCTGCTTGCTTCCCGTATACGGTCGGACCTAGGACAGAAGAACGCCCCTCAAGAACATGAGACCCTCCGCCAGCCAGAACACCCCAAAACCATGAGATCACTCGAGGGTCCCCCCCCAGGACGTGCAAGAACATCCAACAAACACGAAGAACAGTAGGGCACCCTCCCCGAACCGACCTCGATCTTTATACCTCGGCCCGACCGCATCGGTTTTGACCTCTTGCCCTCACACGACCTGTGCTGCAGCCGAGGGAAGCAGGAGGTGGGCAGCCGCAGCCCTCCTGCAGCCCGCGCCGGCTCCTCTGAGGCAACGCTGGGGAACGAGTAGGGGATCGACTACAGAATTGATTCACCCAAAGATTGATTTCCCTGCCGAATCTATGGAAAGTGCGCATAATGGCTCGTAGATCGACGAACATGCTCCGCGTTGCTTGCATCTTCGGCGGGAAACACATCCTGGAGGAAATCAATTATGTTGCCGATCCTCTATCCGAGAGCGGGGGCCAGCTCGGGGGGGGCCACATCGACATGGAACCGGCGATGCATGAACCAGGGTTGCCCCCCCGGCGTTCATTTCTAATTGTGTTCATTTCTAATTGTGCTCGTTTCTAATTGTTCCTGGCCCCATAGTGGCCAGGAAGAGGCCCAGGATAGACCAACTAGAAATGAAAGGATCCTGGCCCCAAAAAAATCCAAGACCTCCCGAAGAGTTAGACGTGAACAACGCGCACGCCCGCGAGCTCCGCGACGGCCTCGCGAATGGGGCCGGGCTCCCCCCCCCCCCCCCCCGCGACCCAGGATCACCAGGGGGGGGGGCACACGTCGACCTGGCGAGCACGGCGGCCGCGCCGCCGCCCCCGAAGCGCAGCCCCAGGGCTCGGCCCCGGGCGCCCGGCCGCGCCGACCGCTGGATTTATGTCGGGCGTCCCCCTACAGGGGGATCTTCCACGAAAAATAAAAAAAATACCCAAAAAATACCCCCAAAAAGTCCCAAAAATACTCCAAAAATACTCCCCAGACTATTTTTGCATTATCTTTTGACTATTTTCGGTGTATTTTTCATTTTTCGTAGAAAATCCCCCTGTAGGGGGACAGGCCCGACTTAACGCTGGATGCTCACACGCGCTGCAGGCCGCCGCGGCGGCCCGCGCGCGGGGCGCTGCAGGCCCGCGCGCCCCCCCGCGCGCAGGGCTGCTCTGGGCAGCGGGGGCGGCCGCGGAGCGCGCCGGGGACGGCGGCCCGGACCTGGAGCCGGCGACACCTTGGAAGGGGCCCTGGGGCACACAGGGACAAATGGGCACAAAGAACCGGACTTCCCCCCTATTTTCCCACACCTTCGGGGTGTTCGTCTTCCCCCCGACTTCCCATAGTTTCCCCCTGTTTTCCCACAGTTTCTGGGCTTTTGTCTTCCCCCACTTCCCATAGCTTCCCCTATTTTCTGGGGAATCGACGATTAATTCTGTCTGTGTGTTTCTTCCCATCCGGAACATTGTCGATCTGTCGGCGATCGGCCCCAGATAGCAGATCCCCACGCTCATGGGCGGGGTGGGCCATCCATGGGCGATCGGGGGTCCATGCCTTAGTGGGCCGTGGAAACGACAAGGCCGTTTTTTTACCGGTTCCGTTTTGCCGTTTTGTTGCCGGTTCCGACGCCGTTTTTGTTACCGCTTCCGTCGCCGTTGTTTGACCGGTTCCGGCTCCGGTTCCAATCCTGGAGCCGTTTTTTTACCGTTTCCGGTCGCCGTTTTTTTGCCGTTTCCATTTTCAAGGGACATTTTTGGGGGAAACGGTGAAAAAACGGCCCTGCCGTTTCCGGGGCCCATGCATTCCCCCCCTGAGCCTATCCCCCCAAAGATCCTCGTCGTCCAGTTTTCGGTTCATAGCTCGGGTCTCCGGCGGCCGTTCGGGACGATCCGGGCACCCGCGGACCGCTCTCGGCGAGGCGCGGCTGCTGCAAAGCATCCCGAGGCTGGAAAGCATCGAACCTCGAACCGCTGGGAAGCCCCTGAGCCTGTCCCCAAACATCGTGATCTTTCCACAACGTCGACCCCAAAGGTCTGGACCCCTTCCCTGGGACCGGTTTTCCCCCCTGAGTCGTTTTCTGACGGTCCCGAGGCCCGGTGGGGACCCCCGAAGGCCGAAAATACAGAAAAACCTCCCGTCGTGATTTTTGGTACAACGCGAGGTGGTCTGGGGAGCCTGTCCCCCCTAACGTTGTGGATGCCACGACCATGGACACCCTAACAGTCCTATCATTGAATTTAACATGTGTTTATCTGAAAATGTCCTAAACCCGTTTCAAACATGTTTTTTTTCACCTGCTTGGAACATATTGTAGACATCTGGAAATTACTTGGCAACATGCTTCCTCTCCATGGATCGTCCTCCACGACCCTAACGTTGCCCCTGATCCTCGGCCGGCGCCCGCTCGCGGCCGGGCTCCAGCGCGCCGCTTGCGGCGCCGGCCGCGGCCGCGCGCAGGCCGGCGCGCGCTGCGGGCGACGCGCTGGAGGAGCAGCGGGCCTCCAGCAGCGGGGCCTCTCGGCGGCGCGCACGGGCAGGGCATGCTCGCGTCGTGGAAAAAACAGGATCGACGAGTGGTGATGGTTTTCGACCTCCGGTGGCTCTCAGCGGGCCTCCTCCTCCTCCTCCTCCTCCTCCTCCTCCTCCTTCTCCTCCTCCTCCTCCTCCTCCTCCTTCCCCTCCCCCTCCCCCTCCCCCCCCTAGGAAAAGAACTGCTCAGGATGAAAAGCTGGTCCCCAGGAAGGGTCCAGACTTCGGGAGGCCCACGCCAGGAAAGAAGCACGACGTCGGAGGTCTGGGGAGCCAAGCATGCTCGCGTCATTTAAAAAAAAATAAATAAAAAAATTAAAAAAAATGCCATGGCTTTCAGATCTGGGCGTTGCAGTTTTTTGTCACTGGGCGTTTCTTCCCCCATTTGGGCACCAGGACCCTCAAAGGCAGATCTGGCTCGAAAGATGATGCAGGAATATGTGGTGACGGTCTACAGTAGGAGCTCGACTACGAGAAACCTTCCACAAGAAACGGACCCCTTAGACCCCAGGACTTCCATTGTTGGTGTGGGAACGTCACGCTTTCCATAGCAGAAGCATCGAAACCCAAGAAACCCAGGGCACACTGGAGGCAAGCAGGGTGTGTCTTGGCATGGGTTTCCACTGGAGAGCTCCAGTCGCGAGTTTTTCGCGACGCTGCATGTGTTTTGCAAGGTCAGACCCAGGAGCCAGACACGCTCGCGTCGTGGAGGAAGATCACGACGGGGGGGGGCTGTCAAGAAACCGCTCGCGACAGCCAAGCCAGCCCCGGTGGGGACCGCGCTCGAAAAAGCACAGGCCTCGCATGCCTGGGGAGTGGACCGCATGGCGGCCTCGCTCCTGGGAAATCCGCGGGGGCCAGCTCCGAGCGCGCAGGCCAGTGCTGGGGGGACCCTGCGTGAGCCCGAACCGGGCCCTGGCGTGCGACGCCGCGGAGAGAGCGCAGCCTGCGCGAAAGCTCGCGCCGGGAGCCCCCAGGACGACCTCTCCCTGCGCCACTCGTCGGGGCAGGTCGAGCTGCCAGGGTCTGGGGGCCCGAAGTCGGGCGAGATCGCCCGGCGCGGAAGAATTGCGACGCCATGATCTCGGGGAAGGTCAATGCTGGAGTTTCGCTACTCCCAATAACGCCAGACATGCGATGCCGTGATTTGTTCAACACTCGTTCCCCCGAAGTCCCGACCCTTTTCCACAGAAACGGTTTATCATCCTCAGTCGTCGTGCGACGGTCCCAGGCCCCAGTAAGGGCCCCCCGGGTCCGACGAAAATCTAGAAAGACCTCCCGCCGCAATTTTTCTCACAACGCGACGGGGTCTCGGGTCTCAGGGGAGGTCAGTGGTGGGCCTGGGAGACCCCCATGGGCCCGCGCCAAAGTCGGGGATACGTAAGACTCGGGTTAAGGGGACTCGGGTTGACCTGACGGGGCCGTCAGGAAAATGACGAGACCCAATCTGAAATTGACGCGAGCTCCCGCTGCAAGCATCCCACTAAGGCTGGACCGTCAAAATCCAGCACGGGCTCGTCAAAGAGCGTCGGTAAACCCGAGCTCCAGCGAACTCGAGTCTTACGGTCATCGTGCTAACGTAAGGAACGCTGAATAAGGAACGAAGGGGCGTTTCTGGCCACGGCGAGCCTCGGCTTCGAGCAGGCTCCCCGGCCTGAAAACCAGCGCCCCACCCGAGCCCGGCTGGCAAAGGCCTTGGCATGGGCCGAAAATGGGTCCTGGGGCCGTCTCCCCCAGAACGAAGCCTTCGTCCCGAGCCGTTCTCGGACGGTCCCCGGGGCCAGGGGAGGGCCCCGACAGCCCGAACGCGGCGAAAAGACTCCGGGCCCGTTTCTCTCAGGACCTTAGCCGCCCCAGTACGCAACACGCAACACGCGGCGTGCTGACGCGGAGCTCGACGCGTAGATTGCAAAATAGCGCTTGGCGCGATGCGTTCGCCAAAACGTGGGCCAACACATTGAGCCAGCACGCAGCGCGTGAGCACGGACGTTGTGAACACGGCACGTGCTGCGTTTCAAGACGGGCGTATCAGGGTAGCTAAGCTCACAAAGGCCTCCTAGATGGAATCCGAGTAGATGGAGCCGAAGGATCGCGCCGCTTCGCCAATGCGTCGCCGATGTGCGGCGGGTGCAGTCGGCGATGCGTCGGCGACGTCGGCGATGCATCGGAGACGCCTGCGTGGAGAAACACGGGCTCCACGTCGAGCCACGTCGCCGAGGCATGGGCGATGCGGCGAGATCCCCCGACCCCATCCACTCGGACCTCCTCCAGGAGGCCTGGAGCTCAGGACCCGCCTCCCCCGTGGCGAAGGCCACTCGGGCGAAGGGCCCCTCTCACGTGCAGCCGGGGCCTCGCAGCAGGGCGCGGCGGGCACCTCCCCGGGCAGCAGCGGCGCCGGCGGAGGCCCGCTCGTCGAGCAGCAAAAAAAAAAACGGCGCACGAGCACACTGTGGGTGGGGCAATAGATCGCCCCCCTCCTGGATCCGTGGGGGGGGTGGAGGAGGAGGGGGAGGCGGAGGAGGAGGACGAGGAGGAGGAGGAGGAGGAAAGAAGGGGGAAGCAGGAGGAGGAGGAGGAGGAGGAAAGAAGGGGAGGGGGAGGAGGAGGAGGAGGGAGGAGGAGGAGGAGGAGGAGGAGGAGGAGGAGGAGGAGGAGAGGAGGAGGAGGAGGAGGAGGAGGAGGAGGAGGAGGAGGAGGAGGAGGAGGACCAGTGCAAACCCAAGACTCATCAACGCTGTTGGAATAAACTCTCCCTCCAAGCTCCCTCTTCGAAGTCCCCTACAAGGATGCATTTCCACTGAAGGAAGTGCCCCGTTGGGAGACAATCGTTTGAAGATCCCGAAGCGAGCCAAAACAGCATTCTCGGGACTGCAACGCCCCGATCCAACCTGACTGTCGCGCCAGAACACCATTACTGAGACTTCAACACCGCGAATCAACGTAATTGCTTCGCCCTGACAGTCCTGAATCATTCCAAAATAGTATTTGTGGCACGCTGACCATGAGAATCCGTGAAACCCTTGCATTTGTTCACGACGAATGTGCGGGGCGCGAACGCGAGAGCCAGTTTGAAAGGGAACCACCCTGAATCTGTGAACCTCTTGCAACTGCTTCAGACGAATGTGCGTGGCACTACGGCGAGAACCACATTTTGAAAACGAATCGCCCTCAATTCGTGAAACTCTTGCAAATGTTTAAAACGAATATGCAGAGCGCTACGGCGAGAGCCACATTTTGAAAACGGCCCGGCCTCAATCCGTGGAATTCTTGCAAATGTTTACGACGAAAGTGCGCGGCGCTAAAGCGAGAGCCACATTTTGGAAGCGACCCGCCATCCATATGTGAAACTGTTGCCAGTTGTTGAGCTTGAGGTTCATAAACGGTGAGGAAGTCTCAAGCGAAACGCCCTGCCTGCCCTTCCGACTGGCCTCGAGATGCGACAGGGAGGAATTAGTTTCAAGGAACAGGAATGGAGGAGGAGGAGGAGGAGGAGGAGGAGGAGGAGGAGGAGGTATGGGGGGGAATGGCGGGAATGGGCGAGCTCCGTCGGAAGGTCAACCACCGTCCACACCCCTCCTGGATCAGCGGGGGGGGATTGGAGGAGGAGTGTTCTAGGATTCTAGGATGGCCTCGCGCGCGCCCAAAAATGGGCACGAGGTTCAAGCAGAGGAACACACAGCCACAGGCGGCAGCGGCGACGGGGGGGGGAGGAGGAGGAGGAGGAGGAGGAGGAGGAGGAGGAGGAGGAGGAGGAGGAGGAGGAGGAGGAGGAGGAGGAGGAGGAGGAGGAGGGAGGAGGAGGACGAGGAGGAGGAGGAGGAGGAGGAGGAGGATCAGAGGAGGAGGAGGAGAGGAAGAAGGAGGAGGAGGAGGAGGACGAGGAGGAGGAGAGGAGGAGAAGGAGAGGAAGGAGGAAGAGGAGGAGGAAGTAGAATGGCGAGGTCCGTCAGAAGGTCAACCACCCCCCGCCCTTGATGAACGCCCCGTCCAGAATAAGCTTGCGGAGCTCCGCGCGGACTTCTCGGGATCGGCGCCTGGGCTCGGGGGCGTCCAGGAGGGAGGCGTCCAAGAGGGAGGTGCGCAAGGCATGGCCCGAGACACGTGCGCGACCCGGGGGGGGGGGGGGGGCAAAGGGGGCGCATGGAGATAGAGAAGAGGGGGCCATGAGATGATGCAGGGAGATATGATGGCCCCCGCCATGAGATCCACCCCCCTGATCATCCCCCCCCCCCCCCCCTTGAACGCCCCCTATAGGAACCCCTGACGGCGCCTCCGTCGCCGCCCCTGACGCGCTGGAGGCGCGCCGGGTAGGGGGGGCCTGGCGCAGACCCAAGAAACCCGCGCAGAGCTGCAAAAGTTTATGCCCATGCCGTTCCCAGACCCCCGATGTCGTGATTCCGAACACATCGCGGACCCCCCCCCCGAGGGTCTGGGCCCATTCCCCAGGATCGGCTTTTCGTCCAGGGTCGCTATTTGATGGTCCCAGGGCCTGGTGCGGGCCCCCCAGAGGCCGAAAATGACCAAAACCCTCCCGACGCTATTTCGCTCACGACACGAGGAGGTGGGGTTTTTTGCTCCTCGAGCTCGGCGGCGCGCTCGGGGCGCCGGGCCGCTCGCCGAGGAGCCCCGCCTCGGCGAGGGCGCCGCAGAGGTCCGCATCGAGGATCTGCTGCGCGCGGTGGAGGCCCGCGAAGGCCTCGGCGAGGGCGCCAGAGAGGGCCCGCTGGGCCTCCGCGAGGGGCGCCTCGCGCGCGGCTCTGGGCTCGGCGGTTCAAGGGTGGGGCCCTGAGGGATGCTGCCCTGATGGTGGGGCGCAGGAGGGCGTGCAGTCGAAACGCTCTGTCCTAAGGAACCCCAAACCAGGAGCGAGGCCTCTGCTCCCCAGAAGTCAAGCTTCGATTGCCCATGGGCAACCTGAGGACAACCTGAGAAAAACTGCAAACACATTAAGGAACGCTGGGCCCCTGCCCAACGAAAAGGGGTCCTTCTTCGGCGGCCCGACTGTACGAGGCTCGTACAGCCGGGCCGCCGAGCACTCTGTGAGCGACGAAAGCAAACCTTACGCCGCAGCTTACGCGGACAGCGCGGCACGGTACGCTGGAAGCGAGAGGGCTCACGCGCGACCTTACGCGAGCAGCTTGCTCTGTGCTGTTGTTCTAGGCGCACGTCCGACCCGAAAGTATAACCAGCACACGAATACCATTGAGCATCGTTTCCCGAACGGGATGGCCCGAAAGTGCCCGCCGCGGAGCTTGCACTGTAAGATCTATGAGCGTGCCCGTCTCCCTTGCGGGGCCGACGCACACACAGTAGGAGTACGTTTGGGCGGTGCAGATGGCGACGGGGAACGATCCCACGTCTCCGACGTTGTGACTGGTTCGCTCCCGTCGGTCTTCTTCGATTTCGGCCTCTGGGGCCCGTTCTTGGGCCCTGGGGCCGTCAGACGTGCGTCCGGCCTCTGGGGAAGCGGTCGGGACCTCTGGAGATTCGAAAAGACACATCGGCGGATGTCGGCGGACATCCAGCGCATCAAAAAAATCGAGGATGCGGTCTTCACGACTTTCGGTGTCCGGGGTCCCTCGCCGGGCCCTGGGGCCGTCACAAAACGACTCGGAACGAAGAACCCGTCCCAGGGCAGGGATCGGGACTTCCGCGGAGCCCGTATTGGAAAGATCAAGGCATCGGATCTCTGGAGATCAGGGTGAACAGTGGGCGGGAACCAGCATTTCGGCGATCTATCGCAGACGGATCGGCGATAGGCCGATGGGCCCCCAATAGCGAAGCAGCACGTTCCTAGACCGGTTGCACTATCTGGCCTTTGAATTATCGGCGATGAATGAGCATTTGGGGGTCGATGTATTCCCCCCATTAGCATATCCCCCCTATCGCTGCGCATGGTAAGGATGGGACAGGGATCTCAGGCCAGGCATTCAATGTCTGAGGGATGCGGCCCTCTAAGACTAGTGGCCTCAAACAGAAAAGGCTTCGACTTGGGGTCCACTTCCTGCCCTTCCTGAATCTCTGACGCTGTATTTTTCACAACGCAGACACTGGACCCCTTTCCACGGGACCGGCTTTTCATCCCGAGTCATTTTCTGACTGTCCCGGGGCCCAGTGAGGGCCCCCGAAAGCCAAAAATTGCCAAAAACCTCCCGTCGTGACGTTTCACTTACTGTCTTAGAAAGAAGAAAATCCGCATAAACATAAACGTTCGGAAATCCGCGCGGATGTCTTGGATCTGCGAAGGGTCCCGCTACCCGACGCGCGGAGCGCGCCAAGAGCGGCGCCGGAGGCGACGCCAGGGGGGCCCAACGCCGATCCTAGAAATGCGCGCCGACCTCCGAAGGCTTATTCTATTGCGTTATTTCTCGTCTCGACCCGGGGCAGCGAGACTCGTGCACGTCCCCACTGCCCCAGGCCTGGCACATCCACTGCTCCCAGGAGCAATGCGCATGGGCCAGGCCTGGGGCAGTGGATATGCATCGGCCCCGTCGCCCGACGACTCCGGGCCTCGCCCTCAGGGCCCCCCTTGGAACCGCAGAATGGAGGCGTCCCCGTGCCCGTCGACCAGCGGGGCCGGCAGGGCCTTGGAAGGCTCCCCCGAGGCGCCCGCCCAGCCCGTGCAGGAGCTGCCGGCGTCCAGCATGCCCCGGGCGTCCGCCCAGAGGGGTCACCGCGGGCGGGCGAAGCTGGCCTTCGTGGGCGAAGGACGCATCCGTGCCTGCGGCGTCGCGGGCTGGCCCCTGGGCCGCGGTCTGTTCGCGGACGCCCCACGCGGAACACATCCATGCGACCGCGCAGCCGCGGGATCGCGCCCTGGAATCCAGACCGCGAAGGCGCGGATACGGATAGACTCATCGCTTGCGAGGCCTGCGGGGGACCCAGCCCCCCCCCCCCGGGTCACAGAAGAATCACGACGGGCGGTTTTTTTGTAGTTTTCAGGCTCTTGGGACCCTCGCTGGGCCCCAAGACCGCCTAGAAACGACTCGGGATGTACAGACGGTCCCAGGGAAAGGGTCGAGGCCTCCAGATACGCGCTGCGAAAAAAAACGACACGTCGGAGATCTGGGGAGCTGGAGGAAGGTGGGAGGGCTCTGCGCCCTGGGCGCTGCAATCTGCAATGTGTGTCACGCACAGGCGTTTTCGCCCAGTTTCGGGCCCTGGAGACCCTCTGGGGTCGATCCCACTCGAGGAATGCCGCAGAAAAATAAAAGTTCTGGGTTCCACGGGCGATTTTCCGCGATGTGGTATTTTTCGCGACGTCGGATCACAGGGGGGGAGCAGGACGGACGACGGAAGAGGAAGAGGAGGGGAATGGTGAGAAGCAGGCAAGAAGAGAATGAGGACGACGACGACGACGCCGGCAACGAACAGAAATGCGCAGGCCATGGGGGGGGGGACATTCTTCTGATACCCCTTCGCCTCTCAAAAAGTGTGGGGGTGAGGGGGCGGGGGAGCGGCAGCTTTGTGAAGAGGGCGGACGGCCTTCACAGTTTCCTCCAAAAATGCCCTACCCTGAAACCGCAACCACTCTGGCTCGCCGCCAACCAATGAAGAGGAGGGGCGAAACCTCGATGGCCCGCAGAGGAGGGAGAGGAGGAACGGGAGGAGGAGGAAGAGGAGGAGGAGGAGGAGGGGGAGGACGACGACGATGACCGATGATCCCCGGAACGTGTCTTAGAGACAACGTGTGCTTGCCCACAGAAACCCTACAGCGCGACGCAGGCAAAGTAGTGAGGGCCGCCACACGGTATCGGCGGAAATGGGCTGGGTAAACAAATGTTTTCAGGCGGCGGCTCGGAAAAGACACTGCACTGGCGATGAGGCGTTGGTAGATGCACGAACGCGAATTCAGCCACCATGCCGGATGGCTGGGTGAACACACATACATACACACATACTTTCCGGGCGTCAGCACGCGCGCTGGGCAAGCGCGGGCTAAGCAATCGGCCCTTCACGGGGCAGGACCAAGCAGTAGCTCTCGTCGAGCGCGAAAGACACCCGTACCCTTACCCGCGCGAGGTGGCAAAGGGGCGGGGGGGCGACGCGCCGCAGCCGACGGCGGTTGCACAACTGCAGATGCGACGACCCATGGAACATTACAGGACGCTGTCTTCTCCGGGCATCCGCTGGCACCGAAGGCGCGTGCGTTCCAATCGGCAAAGTGGCCGACCAAGCATTGGTCGCTCTCGGGCTAGAATAGCTCGTTCGGAGGTGTGCCCACGAAGGCACACAATCAAGCGTTTGGGGCTCGACGCGCAACATGCGCCCTGGGTGTCCTGGGCGGGCGCCGTTGCAATCCCACGCTCGCCCCAAACGCCTGGGGCCCCGAACGCCAGGCGCGGTCGCCTGGGGCTGCTCCCTGGAAAACCCGCCTCGCGTCACCCCAGCTAGGTCCGGGTACGTGTCGGGGGGCACCGTCGCCGACGCGCGTTGATGGTACCCCCGGAGACATACCCGTACCTAATTGAGGTTGCGTCTGGCCGAAACCGCTTTCGGGCGCATGCGCGGCCCCCGAGAGCTCTCCCGAGCGCGGCCGCAGCGGCCCCCGGGGGAGCGTGAGATTGCAACGACGCTCTGGCGGGCAGGCCCAAACGCAACGGAGTGGTGGTGCGCGTCCCCAAACGGGACAGGCACCACCACTCCAATGCTGTTCCCCGCGGACACCCCCGATGTCCCCAGACGTCCCTGACGCAAACCAGGGCACGACGCTGCAATCAAACAACCAGCCATTCAGCGTGTCGTTGCGTCGCGACGCGCGGATGCTGAAGCAGCGCGCACGCGGCAGGCTGATCGGCCGCAGTGGCAAGCGCCCAATCCAGCGGACGGCCCTTTTCACCCAGGCTGGCCCCGGGTAAGAGTACGTTTAGGACCAATGAGTAGCTGGGCCAGCGGGAGCTGAAGCGGCGGTCAAGGAACTCGCACGATCGCAGGGCCAAATCAGGCCAGAATGAAAAAGACCAAGGGCCAGCAAGACAAGGGAAAGGAGGGCCAAGCAAAGCGAAGAAGAAGAAGCGGGGAGCGAGGAGCGACAGCGGACGGCCGCGGGGGGAGACGGACGGATGGGATGGACACGAGAGTCCCCGCCTGGGCGCTCCCAGCCGACGGCCCACCAGGTGCCGCAGCGGAGTTTGCTTTTCAGCAAAAACCAAACAAAGTCACAACGAACAAAAAACATCAACAACACAACAAGTCAAATAATACAATAAAAACAAATTACTTCCAAGAATGAGAATGATAACACATACGAATGACAATCACAATACTAAAGACAATACTAATCATACGTATAATAATACTAAAAATCCTAATTATGTTCATAATAACAATGATACCAGTCATGATGACTGTAGTAGTACACATAGAAAGGAGAGAGAGAGAGAGAGATCATACTTCAAAACAACAACAACCAAAACAACAAACAAACGAACAAAACAAAACAAAGCGGCAGACGAGTGCACGAGCACGCCGTCAGAAGGGGGCTGCACGCCGTCGGGGGGGGCCAGGGAGGCGAGGGGCCCAAGTGGCACGGGAGCGCCGAGGGGCCCGCGGCGCAGCCCGCACAGGGGGCCCTCGCCGGTCCCCCGGGGGTGGGCCAGGGACTGCTGCGGCTCGAGGGGCCCCTCCCCCGCAGCGGGGAGGGGCACGGCGGGGAGCGCACGGCGGGGAGCTCGACCGCGCGAGGCCCTCCACAGGGAGCCCAACCCCGAGAGACCCCCGGGGCGAGGGGCCCCATAGCACCCGGGCGCCGAGGGGCCCAACGGCGAGCCCCGCCCAGGGGCCCTCGCCGGTCCCGGGGGGGGGGGGGGGGGGCCAGGGACGTGGACGGTTCGCAGGGTCCATAATCGCCCCCCCCTGAATCCGCGAGGCGAGGAGAGGAAGGAGAGAGGAGAGGAGAGGAGAGGAGACACACCCCACGCAAGGAGACACGCCCCACGCAGGACAGAGAAGTGGGCCCACCTATTCCCCCTACCTGGAATCCGCTGGGGGGGTTGGGCGCGTGCCGTCGGCACGGATGGAGGGGGGCTCGGAGGAGGAGGAGGAGGAGGAGGAGGAGGACGGAGGGGGCGGGACTGGGCAAGCTCGGTCGGCGGGTTGATCACCCCCACCCTGACACATAATACATACCCCATCCAGAGTACGGTTCGAAGGGTCCCTCCCCCACAGCGAGGAGCGCGCGGTGGGGAGCTGCAGCAGGAGCTCG
>CAUYUJ010014530.1:82500-108723 GCA_963575745.1 Prorocentrum cordatum
GCATCCCATCAGCATCATCAGAATCAGTATCAGCAACAGCGGCATCATCGTCGTCATCATCAGCACCACCATCATCATCAGCATCCTCATCAGCAGCCGCATCATCGTCGTCGTCATCATCACCTTCATCTCATCGCCATCGTCATCGTGATCAGCGTGATCATCGTCCTCATCGTCATCAGCATCATCATCGACACCAGCCTCAGCATCACCAGCAACAGCAGCATCGGCATCGTCATCGCCATCATCATCACCACCGTCGTCGTCACTACCACCATCATCACCACCACCACCACTATGATCCGCCTCCTCGTGACAGATGGGGCATCCTACAATGCTGACCGCCACGATACGGGCGCCCGACCCAACGTGGAGCCCATCCAAGTCTCCTGACTCCAGCTGCCCTTGCTCCACAGCCAGTCGAACTTCTTGGCCGCGGACTCCCAGTCAGTGCACTTGCTCTTCACGTTGTTGACGATTGCGGAGACGTTCCCTGGCGTCACCCTGGCGGTGAGGGTAGAAGGAGGGTCGGAGGAGGAGGAGGCGGAGGAGGAAGAGGAGGGGAGGAGGAGTAGGAAGAAGGGGAGGGAAGAAATGGCGGATGAGGAAGAGAAAAAGAGGAGAAGGGAAAGGAAAAGGAAACATAGGACGGGGAAGAGGACAAGGAGTAGGCGGGGAACAAAAAGGAGGCGAGGAAAAGAAGGAGGAGGTGTAAAGGACAAAGAGGAGAGGGAAAGGAAGAGGGACAGAGGGAGGAGGAGGAGAAGGAGGAGGACGATGACGACAATGACAACGGTGGCGGAGAGGGTCCACGGCGTCACCATGAGACGAAGGAAGGAAGTAAGGACCCGACCTGGATAATCTTATCACATCGGCGCGAAGGCGGCATTGACGCGCAGGTGCTTGGTGAGCACCGCCGCGGCTGTCGTGTAACAGCGAAGCCGCCTGGAACCCGCGCGGCAGACAGCGAGATGATGTCACAAGACGTCGAGAGTCTCACCACACAGATCATCACCTCCCCTGTCTGCAGCTCACAGCCGAGGCTTGCCCGCGGCGCTAAGAGCAGCCCCAGGCGCCCCCTCGCCGCGAGCGCCACTGAGAAAACTCTTCAGTCACAGAGCAGGGCGGACTGGCACCGTGGACCAGAAGGTACTGCTGCCAGGGCCTCGGACTGCGAACCTGCGCCTTTGCTCATGCGGCTCCACGGCCCCGTGCAGGTCGGTGGCCGCTGGCGCGTCCAACCCTCGGAAAAGCCGCCCGTACCAGTGCCCGAGCTGCCCGGGGGCCTCGGCCGAGTGCGCAGCAGCCTGGTCTCCCTCGCTCCCTCCCTCCCTCCCTCCCTCCCTCCCTCCCTCCCATATTGCTCCACCTATCAGTCATCATCTTCGTTGTCCTCCTCCGCCTCATCATCAGCTTGGTCATCAGCAGCATTGTCATCATCACCATCATCGTCAACACTGTAGCTATCATCACCATCATCATCTCCTTAAAAATTACCCTGGCGAAGGGCCCAACCATATGCAGTTGTGAGTATCGCCGTTGTGGGTATCGCCTTCGGTGGATCTCCTCATGGGGCCACAAAGCGTGCAAAAGGTGTGCCGAAATGGGGCGGGGACGCATGGGGGTGCAGCCATGGGGGCCTTCGGTGGCGCTCCATATGGGGCCGCGAGAAACGTGTGAGGGGGTCGCCGAAATGGAGCGGGGCCGCCATGCGAACGTCGCCGCCGGGGCCTTCGGTGGAACTCCCTATGGGGCCAAGAAGCGCTGTACTGAGTGGGGGAAACGCATGCGAACACCGCCACTGGGGCCTTCGGTGGAGCCCCCTATGGGGCCACGAAACGCTGTATCGGGTGGGAGAGACGAATGCGGACACCGCAACTGAGGCCTTCGGTGAGGCTCCCTATGGGGCCATAAAACAATGTTCTGGGCGGGAGAGACGCATGCGAACGCAGCCACTGGGGCCTTCGGTGGACCTCCCTACGGGGCCACGAAACGCAAAACTGGGTAGGGGAAACGTACGCGAACCATGCCAATGGAGCCTTCGGTGGAGCTCCCTATGTGGCCCCGAAACGTGTGAGGGTGTACCAAAATGAGGAGGTGGCGGCATGCGGGCGCAGCCACTGGGGCCTTAGGTGGAGCTCCACATGGGGCCACGAAACGCGCGAGGGGTGTGCCAAAATGAAAAGGTGGCGGCATGAGGGCGCCGCCAATGGGGCCTTCGATGGAGCTAGCTATGGGGCCACGAAGCGTCTGAGGGGTGTGCCAAAGTGAGGAGATGGTGGAATGCGGACGCAACCACTGGGCCTTAAGTGTAGCCCCGTATGGGGCCACGAAAAGTGTAAGGGGAATGCCAAAATGAGGGGGTGGCGGCATGCGGGCGCAACCACTGGGGCCTTCGGTGGAGCTCCTTATAGGGCCACGAAACGTGTGAGGGGTGTGCCAAAGTGAGGAGGGGAAGCGGGAGACGGAGGAGGGAGGAGCGGGAGCAGGAGGAGAGAAGGGACGCGGGGACCGTCTGTTCATAACGAAGACCCAACACCACAAGATGGTTGGGAACTAAACAACCAATGCTGCTATCAAATACAAGATATGTTAGAATTAGCCTGGCGAAAGACCCAACTATAAGCAGTGATCCGTACCGCAATTGTGAGCACCATCTTCAGTGGATCCTCCTATGCGGCCACGAAACGTTTGAGGTGTGTGCCAAAGTGGTCCGTCGGCGGCAGGCGGCCTTTTCCACTCGGGCTTTCGGTGGAGCTCCCCATGGGGCCACGAAACGTGCGAGGTGTGTGCAGAAATGGGGCGGCACCGACATGCGAACCCTGCCGCTGCGGCCTTCGGTGGTGCCGCCTCAAGCAACGAAACGTGCGAGGGGTGCACCAAAATGTGAGACGAAACTACATACAGGCGCTGCCACTAAGGCCTCAAGTGGAGCACCCTGTGGGGCACGGAACGCGTGAGAGGGTCGCCGAAATGGAGGGGGTGGAACCGCATGCGAACGCAGCCACTGAGGCCTTCGGTGGAGGTCCCTACGGGGCTACGAAACGTTTGAGGGGTGTGCCGAAATAGCGAGGTGGCGGCAACTGGGCCCTGTCACTGAGGCCTTCGGTGGAGCTCCCTACGGGGCTATGAAACGCGTGAGAGGTGTGCCGAAATAGCGAGGTGGCGGCATGCGGGCCCTGGCACTGGGGCCTTCGGTGAAGCTCCCTACGGGGCCACGAAACGTGTGGGAGTGTGCCGAAATGGCGAGGTGGCGGCATGCGGGCCCTGTCACTGAGGCCTTCGGCTCCCTACGGGGCTACGAAGCGTGTGAGGGGTGTGCCGAAACGGCGAGGTGGCGGCATGCGGGCCCTGGCACTGTGGCCTTCAGTAGAGCACCGTACGGGGCAACGAAACGTGGGGTGTGCCGCAATAGCGAGGTGGCGGCATGCGGGACCTGGCACTGGGGCCGTCGGTGGAGCTCCCCATGGGGCCACGAAACGTCTCAGGAGTACGTCGAAATGGCGAGGTGGCGGCATGCGGGCCCTGGCACTGGGACCTTCGGTGGAGGTCCCTACGGGGCTACGAGGCGTGTGAGGGGTGTGCCGAAATAGCGAGGTGGCGGCATGCGGGCCCTGGCACTGGGGCCTTCGGTGGAGCTCCCTGCGGGGCTACGAAGCGTGTGAGGGATGTGCCGAAATGGCGAGGTGGCGGCATGCGGGCCCTGGCACTAGGGTCTTCGGTGGAGCCCCCTACGGGGCAACGAAAGGTGTGACGGGTGTGCCGAAATGGCGAGGTGGCGGCATGGGGGCCCTGTCACTGAGGCCTTCGGTGGAGCTCCCTACGGGGCAACGAAAGGTGTGACGGGTGTGCCGAAATGGCGAGGTGGCGGCATGCGGGCCCGGGCACTGAGGCCTTCGGTGGAGCTCCCTACGGGGCTACGACGCGTGTGAAGGGTGTGCCGAAACGGCGAGGTGGCGGCAACTGGGCCCTGTCACTGAGGTCTTCGGTGAAGCTCCCTACGGGGCTACGAGGCGTGTGAGGGGTGTGCCGAAATAGCGAGGTGGCGGCATGCGGGCCCTGGCACTGGGGCCTTCGGTGGAGCTCCCTATGGGGCCACGAAACGTGTGAGGAGTATGCCGAAATGGCGAGGTGGCGGCATGCGGGCCCTGGCATTGGGGCCTCGGTGGAGGTCCCCACGGGGCTACGAAACGTTTGAGGGGTGTGCCGAAATGGCGAGGTGGCGGCATGCGGGCCCTGGCACTGGGGCCGTCGGTGGAGGTCCCTACGGGGCTACGAAACGTTTGAGGGGTGTGCCGAAAGTCCCAGGTTGCAGCATGCGGGCCCTGTCACTGAGGCCTTCGGTGAAGCTCCCTACGGGGCTACGAGGCGCGGGAGGGGTGTGCCAAAATGGCGAGGTGGCGGCATGCGGGCCCTGGCACTGAGGCCTTCGGTGGAGCTCCCTACGGGGCTACGAGGCGTGTGAAGGGTGTGCCGAAATAGCGAGGTGGCGGCATGCGGGCCCTGGCACTGAGGCCTTCGGTGGAGGTCCCTACGGGGCTACGAGGCGTGTGAGGGGTGTGCCGAAATGGCGAGGTGGCGGCATGCGGGACCTGTCATTGGGGCCTTCGGTAGAGCTCCCTATGGGGCCACGAAACGCTGCACTGGGTGTGCCGAAACAGAGATATGCGGAGGGCAGAGGCAAGGACGGGGAGGAGGGGGGAGGGGGAGGAGGAAGGAAGGAGGAGAACGCGGGGCGCAGTCTTTTCAAAACGAGGACCCAACACCACAGGTTGATTGAAAAAACAAATCATCGTGATCAGCGTCGTCATAAAATCAGCATCGTCAGCGTTAGCATCATCAACATTACCATCATACTCATCATCCTTATGCTCATCATCATCATCAGCATCAACCGCATCATCGTCATCGTCATGACCATAACCATCAGCATAATCATCATTATCATCATCAGCAGCATCATCATCATCGTCACCAGCATCACCATCATCATCAGCAGCATCATCGTCAGCAGCAGCATCCGCATCATCATCATCACCATCAGCATCATCATCGTCAACACCATCATCATCAGCAGCATCAGCATCATCATCGTCGTCATCGCATTCATGATCATCGTCGTCATCATCATCATCATGGCCATCACCATCATCATCATCAGCAGCAGCAGCAGCAAGGGCAGCATCATCGTCGTCAGCATTCTCGCCATCAGACTATCATCATCAGCAGCTTCATCACCATGATCATCATCAGTAGCACCGTCCTCGTCACCAATATCATCGTCAGCATCATCATCATCATCATCACCATCATCATCAGCATCATCAGCATCATCAGCATCATCACCATCGTCACCATCACAATCATCAGCAGCATCATCATCAGAAGCATCATCCGCATCGCTATCAGCATCATCATCAACGGCATCATCATCAGCAGCATCAGCTTCGTCGTAATCGTCCTCCTCCTCTTCCTCCTCCTCCCCGTCATCATCATCATCAGCATCAGCCTCGTCATCATCATCCTGATCAGCATGAGCACCATCATCATCAGCAGCATCATCATCATCGTCATCGTCATCGTCGCAATGATCATAATCACCAGCAGGATCGTCATCATCACCATCATCATCATCATCATCATCGTCAGCACCCACATCATCGTCATCATCATCATAATCATACATCGTTGTCACCACCATCATCATCAGCATCATCATCGTCCTCGTCATCCTCATCATCATCATCAGCATCATCATTGCCATCAGCATCCGCATCATCATCATCGTCGTCATCATCGTCATCATCATCGTCATCATCATCATCGTCGTAATCACCCTCTTCC
Source organism: Prorocentrum cordatum (assembly GCA_963575745.1). Classification (NCBI taxonomy): domain Eukaryota; class Dinophyceae; order Prorocentrales; family Prorocentraceae; genus Prorocentrum; species Prorocentrum cordatum. The sequence goes on from CAUYUJ010014530.1 coordinate 88,345, forward strand.
TCCTCCTCCTTTTCCTCGTCTTCCCCATGATCACCATTATCATCAGCATCATCAGCATCAGAACCAGCAGCAGCACCATCATCATCATTATCATCATCATCATCACCATCATCATCACCAGCAGCATCATCATCAGCATCATCATCGTCCTGGTCATCATCAGCATCGTCATCGTCATCAGCAGCATCATCATCAGCATCAGCATCATAAGCATGATCATCATCATCAGCATCCTCATCAACATCAACATCATCATCAGCAGCATCATCATCATCGTCATCATCATGCCCGACGATGTTATTTCCGAGGCCAGGTGGGATTCTGCTAGACAGCAAGAGGCAGCACCGTGAACGACTCTGGGGCCGGCAAGAGAGAATACTCATCAACCGAATTTTTGCTCTGGCGCACGGCCCCACGGCCACGGCGAAGCCTTACAGCAGCAACAGGGCGGGAGGGTGGGAGCTCGAGAGCCGAAGGCTATTGAAAGGACACAACGCATTCTGCATTCGGCCTCTCCCTTCCCCTCTAGAGGCATTCATCTTCAATAGAAAAGTCCATGCTCGACGATGTTATTTCCGAGGCCAGGTCGGATTCTGTTAGACAGCAAGAGGCGCACCGTGAACGACTCTGGGGCCGGCAAGAGAGAACACTCATCAACCGAATTTTGCTCTGGCGCACGGCCCCGCGGCCAAAACATCCCGAACTATCCGGAGGGCTACTCCTCTGTGTTAGCGGCCTAGCCAGATCGGCGTGATTGACAGAGCCTCTGAGTGGAGCCAGGCGCCGATGAGCGCGCGAGCCCATCGTCTCGCAAGCGCCTTGGGGCGGGCCTGCGCAACTAAAGTCCACAGAGGCCTCCTTGGAGCTCTTCCACTTAGAATCTGATGGGGCCGACCAGTCCTACTACAACACGCACGAGAGCCCGTGCACATACGAGCGAAGGCTGAGACATCCACACGATAACCAAGGAGACCAGTCGGCTTTTTCCACGCGGTCCCGTCTTGGCAAAAATTCGTGACCGCCCAGAAAAGATGCGGTTGCTTTCGAAAGCACTGCAGAGACGGACAGCCTAGACATCGTGGGGTTCTCGACTGTAAACGGGATCTGCATACGCTTACAACTGGCCCACACACTTTCACAGCACCTCACTAACTTATTGGCGGTCATAATCTGAGCTCATTCCGCCGGGCGCGTCACGGCTGCGAGCCCCCAGAGCTCTGAGTCGGAGCGAAGGCGGCTTGGCCAGGACGGGGGCCCGCCTGGCACGCGCAGCGGCCCGGCGCCCCGGACTCTGGACCACGCCTCGCGGGGCACACCGAAGCGCAGGCCCCAAATCAGGCCAGCGCCCAGCCAGCCCCGCAACACCCGGGACACCTTCGGGTTGGTGAGGTCCCAATCGGCCCACCAGGCGATGCCCCGCTCGATGACGAGGGCGCCCTCGTTCCGCAGGGCTGCCGCCAGCACGCCCTCGCCGGAGAAGACCTCCACGAAGATCGGAGGCGCCAGGAAACAGCGGCGGCGGGAGCCCAGCAGCCTCCTCAGCGCCAGCCGAAGAGAGAGGCTAGCCGTGCCGGGGCCAGCGGGGCCGCGCGCTGCACCCTGGGCGCCAGCCTCTGCAGCTGCGCGCTGACGCGGCCGGGCTTGAGGAGGCGCGCAACCGACGCGTCGGCCTGCCGACGGCCGCGGAGCTTGACGCTGGCCAGGGTCCGCAGCTGCAGGGCCAACTCCACCGACGGGCTCGAGCGCCGCAGCTGGCACAGCCGCGGGGTGAGCGACGCCAGCTTCACGCCCTCCGCCGCCTCCTTGAGCAGGGAGCTGACGCGCACGAGGGTGAAAGGGAAACTCGGCTCGCTCGGGTGGGCCCCCGCCTTGAGCCAGCTCAGAGCGCTGGGCAGGGAGCTGTAGAACGGCAGGTCGACTGAGATCCCCACGCTGTAGACCTGCGCCTTCGGCAACCCCTGGCCCCCGCGCCCGAACTGCGGCATCATGAACTTCAGCGCCACCAGCCGGTAGTCCATGCGCTCGGGCCCCCCCTCCTCGGCGCACTGCTGGCCCATCCAATGCTCCAGCAGGTCGCCCGCGGTCTCGGCGCGGAGGGCCACGGTCACGGCCGTCACCCAGGCCGCGAGATCGGCCCAGAGGCGCGCGTACTTGGCCCTCGGGACCGCCGAGACCGAGAGGGCCCTCAGGACATGGCCCGCCGAGAGGCGAGGGGAGGCTGCCTTGGGCGCCCGCGCCGCGGTCTCCCCCGCACGCTTGGCGCCCGCCTCCGCCGGCCTCGACAGGTGGCTGCATCTCGCCTGGCGGTAGCCTCGCTGCGAGGCCGCCGCCTGGCGGGAGCCCCCCGCCACCGCCTGGCGCGGGACCATCGTCGCGAGAGGCGCCGGCACCATCGCCCGCCTGTCCGGCCTCCCGCGCGGTCGCCAGACTGGCGACAGCATCCCAGCGCAGCCGCGCGCCGATCCTCAGCGCCCGGCGGGAGGGCAGATCCGCCGCGTTCGCCTCCGACGGGATCCACCGCAGCGCCGCGGTGACGCCCCCTGCCACCACGAGGGCGGCCCAGTGGCGGCAGATGCGCGCCATCCTCGGCCGCGAGGAGCGGCCCTTGGCCAGAGCCAGGACGGCGACGAGACTGTCTGAGAGGAAGAGGACGCGATGGCCGTGCTGCCCGGCGCCCCGGAGGACGTGCTTCAAGGCGGGCCCCCCCTCCAAGGCTGCGACGTGCTCCTCCCTCTCCCAGGCCCCGCTCGAGATGACGACCCAGTCCCCAGAGATGTGGTGGACTTCCAGAGGCTCGAAGTCGGTCTCCTGGGGCTCCACGCGGGAGCTGCCTGTGTCCACGGGGGCGATGGGCTCCTGGATGTCCGACGGTGCGCTGCTGACGTGACCTCTCGAGGACGGCTCGGAGTAGACGCGGGCATCCAGGGGCTCGAGGGGCTCGATGAGCTGCCCCCGCGGCGCCCTGGCACTGGGGTCTCGGAAGCGCCAGCGCTCCTGGATCCTACCCATCCTCTCCACCACGTCTCCGCTCATTTCACGCTCGCACACCCCTCGGCCCCACTCGGAGGCACCCGCACACAGAACTCGGCCCAACCACCGGGCCCGGATGTCGGCGTGCGCCAGCGGGACAACTCCAATGGCCCACACCAGCTCCAGGCGCACGCCAGGCCACCAGGGCCGGGGCGCCTCGCCAGCCTTTGCGATGAAGCGGCCGAGAAAACAGCCAGCAGCGGGCGCCTCGCCATGAAGAGGAAAGTGCAGTGCCCCACGACCTGGCGCACCTGCTGAGCCGAGACCTTCGGCATGGCGAGGAGCGCACGCGTGGCCAGGATGATCCTCCAGGCTCTCCGGGGCGAAGGCGTGACTGCCCCCGCGCGCCATCGATCACCCATCCCAGCACCTGCGCGTGGAGCGAGGCAGGCTCCTCCTCATGCACCGGGAGGCCCTCGCTGCGCAGCTCGGTGACCATGTCATCCATCAGGCGGTCGGCGGTGTCCCCGTCGAGGGCGAGGGACGGGAAGTTGTCGACATACACGAGGTGCGCGCCGGCGCCCAAACAAGGGCCGGCACGCCGGTCCGCGATCCTGGACAGCACCGACACACCTGCGCGGTCGGCGGCCGCCTCCGACACCCGCTGGCAGATGGCCAGCGCGCGGGGCCAGCCCATGGGCAGCACCGCGAGCCGCGGCCAGAGCCGCTGCGGGCGCGGCTGCCCAGGGACGGAGACGTCTCACGCCCAAGCCTCCAGGAGTCCAGCGGAGGGAGGGCGAAGTACGGCCTCCAGGCGTCCGGCAGCTCCATGTTGTAGAAGGCGTCTGCGATGTCCGCCGAGGCGGTCCACAAGCTGGCGCCGTCCGGCAACTCGATCGCCGCCAGCGCAGCGCCGGTGGCCAGGTGGACGCCCTCGGGGTCGCCGAACCAGGAATTCGCCGGGCGGGCGTCGACGACCAGCCGCTGCTTCCCGCTCTTCTTGGCCACGCTGAAAAGGCCAACCTCGTCGACCTCCAGGGCAGCGTCGCTGACGAGGTCGACCACCCCGGCCCCATGGAGACGCCTCACCAGCGCTGCAAAGCGGCGAGGGTCTCGAAGGCTGGGGTCCGAGTAGGGCTTCTTGAAGCCAACGCGCTGCTTCTGCTGCAAAACTTCGGTCTTTGGCCAGACCTTGCACGAGAGATCACGATGGACGGAGTCGAACACCTCGGCGCCCAGAAGCCGCTCCAGCGCCACAGGGTGGTTACCTGGAGGAGGCAGCGAGAGCCGGGAGACGCCCATCGCCTCTGCCCTCGTCGATAGCGAGCCATTGTAGGACAGAGCAGCCTGGAGCTCCTGCAGGGCTGCCAAAGGCTGTAGGTCGCCTGGCGGGGGACCCAGCCGGGCGACGGAGTCCGCGATCAGGCACTGCTGCTGCGCGAGCGTCGCGCCAGCCCGCGGCAGTGAGCCACCCTGCGCCTGAGGCCATTGAGCGCCTCGACAGCCTGCCGCGCGAGCCAGGGCACGGACGCTGCGCGCCGAGCGCGCCGCCGCACGGCTCGAGAACAGGCGCCAGCAGCCAGCCCGCCAGGGTCGGCGGCGCCGGGCACTGGCAGCGGAAAGAGATCTCGCTGCCGCTCTGCACCCAAGCCGTCGAATGTGCAATGTACACCCTCAGCGCCACAGGTTGTCGCCGAGACGGGCCCTGATGCCGTAGCGCCCGGGGGGGATGGGCCACTGGGCCCCCCCTGGCATGAGAGAGTCATGCCTTGGCTCCGCTGGCTTTCGGCCCAGCGGCGGCCTTCGCCACCTCCCGCAGCTTGCGGGCGTTCTTCTTGATTTGACTGATGCGCTCGAGCTCCTTCCCGACGACGTCCAGCAGGGCAGGGCACACCATGCTGCTCGGGCGGCTCGACAGACCCGTGCCGCCCATGAAGGCGGAGACCTCTTCCACCGGCCGCTTCAGTTGTCCAGCATCCTGCTCTCGCTGCTTCTCGTCCCAGAAATGCTCGATCAGCTGCATCTTCCTCAGCATCCGCTCCACGCCGAGGAGGTTCGTCACATTGACCTCGTCATGCGTGGCGAGGTCCTCCAGCGCGGTGGAGCGCGCGGTGCTCTGAGACGCCCCAGTCCGATGAGCTGAGCCGCTTGCGGGATTTCCAGCTCTCGTGGTGCTGGATAGGCCCGCCCCCCCTCAGCAACCACGCCACGCACCACGCCGCGGACCTCGGCTGCAGGGGAAAACTGGGGTCTGCCACCTCCACCGCCGCCTCGGCCACCGCGAGCCAGCTCCGCGCCAGGCGAGTGCCCGGCGTGCGCGCCAAGGTCCTCGCGTCGGTGCCCCGCCACTTGTCGATGAAGTCGCCCCGCCGCCAGTCCTCAAGGAGGAAAGCCATGGCGGAGGCTCCCCCGACGAGGGTGGCCGTCGCCCTTCGGCCCGCCCGCGCGGCCAGGAGCGCGCCACCGATCGGGCCGACCTGCACCATGGAGCCGTAGGCGAGGCCGCCCGCGTCCTCGGCAAGCACCCACGACCAGCCCGCTGGCGCCTCGCCGTGCTCCCCTAGGGGGGCACCACCGTCGTCCTTCCAGGAGGGTCACGGAGGAGCGCCGACGACGGGGGGGGGGGCGCCCGGTGCGATGGGCACGCCAGCCGCGGGTCCCGGCGCCACCACGGGGAGCGGCCCGTCGGGCGCGGGCGGCCCGGCAGCAGCCGCCACGGCGGCGCCGGCCCCGGCCGCGGGCGGGGCGGCGGCAACGCCCACGGGAGGCGGCACAGGCCCCACGACGGCGGCCGCCACGGCCGCGGGCGCCACGAACCCCGGCGGCAGGCCCCCCGCCATGGGGGCAGCCGCGGACGCACCGCCGGGGTAAAGCGGCGCGGGCACCCCAGGATGGCGGCGGCCGAACTCCGCGTCGGCCTCCGCGACGGCGGCCGCCAGCCAGGCAGCCTCGCGCGCCGCCGACGGGGCCTGTCGGAACCTGTACGTCGAGCCAGGGTCGATCCCCGGCGGCGGCGGCCACCTCGTGGCCGAGAACCTCACCGCCGAGACGTCGGGCCCCGCCGCCAGCAAGGTCTCGGCGTAGACCATGTCGTCCGGGGTCACGATGACGACGTCACTCGTGCGTGCCAGCTGGCCCGCCACCCTCCTCTGGTGGAACAGCGGCGCGCCGACCACGTTGTACAGGACCCACGCCCACGCCTCCGCCATGAGGCCCCCCGGCGAGCGCGGCGAGCGGCGGTGGCGACCCGGTCGCGCTGGCGACCGTCGAAGGCCAGCCGCGGCCCTCCGCCGCACCCCAGCGCGGCGCCCAGAGCCGGAGCGCCGTGAACGTGCCGAGGACCCCGAGCGACGCGCCCGCCAGCGCGGCCGTCCCACAGGCGAGGGCGACGGTGCCCGTGGTCGCGCCCACCGTGGCTCCAGGGCAGGGCGGACAGGATGGGCAGCTGCACCCTGGGCACGCTGGGCACGGCGGGAGCTCCACCGCCGGGCAGCGCGCGACCCACGCCTGGAGCGCAGGGACGCCCCAGCGGTCGATGAGCCCTGCCCAACCCGCGGGAAGCCCCAGGAAGGCCCCGGCCATTCGCCGCGGCCACGCCGCGGCCCACCAGCTCGAGAGCCGAAGGCTATTGAAAGGACACAACGCATTCTGCATTCGGCCTCTCCCTTCCCCTCTAAAGGCATTCATCTTCAATAGAAAATTCCATCATCGTCATCGTCACCGACCGTCATCGTCGTCGCCATCCACGAGGCCCACAGCGGCCAGCGGTGCGGCTGGGAGTAGCCGCGGCCTGGCCCAGTAGTTCTTGCACTTGGAGTGGGCGGCGGTCAGGATCTCCTGGGGCGCGTAGGGGTCCCGGACAGGCCAGCGAGGCCCCGAGGTTGCCTCGAGATGCCTCGAGGATTCCTGATGACGGCCCCCGGAGGCCCTTGACACGGCCCCAGGATTGGCACGAAGGAAGCGGGTCCTCGTGGAAACGGGCCCTGGATCCCGGGGCCTTCTCCGGGACCTGTGCATCCCGAGCTGCGTCCCGACAGCCCCCCGGGGCCTTGGGAGGGTGCCCCGAGCCCAGGAGACGGTCAAACAGATCCAGGAAAACCTTTCCTCCAGGGCTGAACCTAAACGGTGTTTCTCGTTTCCGTTATGTTTCCGTTTCCCCTCGTTTTGTCTTCAGTCCGCCTTCGACGCAAAACGCAGTCGAAACGAAAACGGCCCACGGAATCGCCAAAAACACCGTTTAGGTCCAGCCCTGCTCTCCTCCAGCAGCCCCTCCTTCACTCACGGCGGCAGGGCCGCCCACGGTGGCCCCGAGGGGACCCCGTAGAGGCCGAGCTCCGCCCCCCTCCGCCGCCACAGAGCCACGCCTGCACGCCTGCGGCTCGGAGTGCACCAGGGGGCCGCCGACCGGCGCCCAGCGGGAGGAGGCCGTAGCGGCGGCAGTCGTCGTGGCGGCGATGGTGGCAGCAGCCGCGGCTGTCGCAGCGGGAGGAGGCCTGGGGGAGGGCGGGAGAGAAGTGGAGGGGGAGGATGAGGAGGATGAGGAGGAGGACTTGAGGTAACATGGATGGGGGACGCATTTGGCTCGTTGGGGGGTGGGCCCAGGTTGCTGGCGCCACCACGCAGGAAGAGGAGGAGAAGGAGGAGGAGGAGGAGAACGACGGCGAGGAACTGCAGGAGGTTGAGAGAGAGGGAGTCGCAGAGGAGAGAGGAGGAAGACAGAGAGGGAGAGAGGGAGGGAGAGAGAGAGAGAGACAGAGAGAGAGAGAGAGAAAAGGAAGAGAGAGAGAGGGGTGCGGGGAAAAAAAGAGATTATGATCAGTGGTACAGAGCACCGACCCTCGGGAGCGCTCAAGAAGGGCACACGAAAGTAACAGTATCGTAAGGCAGGCTCGCAAGACGGCCAAGAGAGAGAGAGAGAAGGAGAACAAGAAAGCGAGAGAGAGAAGGAGTGGAAAAAAAGGACGGAAGGAGGGAGGAGGGAGGAGGGAGGAGGGAGGAAGGGGAAGGAAGGCAAGGAGTTAGGAAGTCAAGGGGGCGGCGCCAGCGCTGGCGGTGGCAGCAGAGGCGGCCACGGCAACGGCGACGTATCTAGACGCACCTTCGCATCTTGACTGGGGCCTGGGCCGTCAGAAAGGGAGAGAGAGAGAGAGAGAGAAAGAAAGAAAGAGAGAGAGAGAGAGAGACGGAGGGAAGGGAGAAGAAGGAAGGGACGGAGGAAGAAAGGCAGGGAGGGAGGAAGTGAAGGGGGCACCGCTGGCGGCGGGACGGTGGCACCGGAGGCGGCAATGGCAACGGCGACGAAGGCGCAACTTCGCACCTCGAGTGGGGCCTGGACACCCTTCTCAAGATCCGCATGGTCCTGTTGCAGTGCGATGAGCCTACATGTCTGAACAAAGCAACTATCCTACGGTCAGGAACTTGTGCTTAGCGTGTCGCGGCGGCAGCAACGGCGACACGCTATCCCGTGCCAGCGGATGGCGTGTCGCTCCGCTCCAAAGGCTCGTTACCTTGACGCCTCGGGACCGGGACTTGGTTAGCGTGTCGCGCCGAAGCGAGGTGAGCCAGAACCGGCGGCGCGACACGCTAAGCCCAGGGTCTCTCGACCGTACGCCCTACAGGGCGAGCCCCCGAAAGAAGCCCGGCCTTGCTTCCCAAATCCGTTGGCCTCGGCAGCCGACTTCCCCGCTCTGACGGTGCCGGCTCAGATTGGTACACCACGCTGCGAACAACATTCTTGCACACCGCTGGGGTGGGCAGCCGGCGGAAGGTCAGCGATAGCAATGTGCGTCCCATCCTTTCCCCCTCCTCTCCCTCCTTCTCCTTCAAACTCGAAATGAAAACGCGACACGTCCACCTTCCTTACCCCTTTCCATCCTCCCCTTCCCTCCCTCCTCCTTTCACTCCTCCCTCCGTCTTTCCGACCTCCCTCCCCTGGGGCAACAGCAAGAGGCACCGATACCGCTACTCCCGAACCTCTCCCAAGGTGCGCTCTGGCCAGAAACTCGTAGCGAATCTGGCCGCGGCCACGAGCGACCGGAAGCGGCATCGGTATCTCCTCCTCCTCCTCCTCCTCCAACCTTTCCTCCTCCTCATCATCATCATCGTCCTCGTCCTCGTCCTCCACCTCCTCCTCCTCCTCTTCCTCCTCCTCCTCCTCGTCCTCCTCCTCCTCCTCCTCCTCCTCCTCCTCCTCCTCCTCCTCCTCGTCCTCATACTCCTCCTCCTCCTCCTCCTCCTCCTCCTCCTCCTCCTCCTCCTCCTCCTCCTCCTCCTCCTCCTCCTCCTCCTCCTCCTCCTCCTCCTCCTTTTCCCCCTCTCCCTCTCCCCTGGGTGTCCCCCCCATCCGTGTCTCCCCGCCCCACCCCGCCACCCCCCGCCCCAGGTGGGACGGAAGAGGAGGGAGGAGGAGGATGAGGAGGAGGAAGAGGAAAAGGAGGGAAGGAGGAGAGATGAGAGAGTCTCTATCTAAGTCTTCACCAACTCTCGGGGCGAGGTCCACTCTGTTGTGTGCGACTCCACTCCACAAGGCTTTGAAAACCAAAGGAAACAAATGACGGATTGCTATGTTGTGAAAACAATGAAGTTACTTGACGAATCTAATGAGCTGATAGGGGTCCGCTCGTAGGGCGGCGGTCACGCGATCGCGCTCTGATATATAAACAACTGGTTTGGACTCGTCATCGGGCAATTCATTGAAAACAAGGCAAACCATTCGTGACATCTCAAACCATCATCATATGTTCCCCAATCAGAGCTTGCCTCTGTAGGGGTCCTAGCGGATTCATTCCCCGATCAGAACTTGCCTCTGTAGGGGTCCTAGCGGATTCATATGGTTAGGTTAGGTTTGTCGCCGATTTTCGCTGCACGCCCGGGTGCCTGGGGGTGCCCGGAAGTGCCTGGATGCCCAGGGAGGGCCCGGGGGGGCCCGGGGGCCCGGGGGCCTGGGTTCCCAGGTGCCCGGGCGTGCCCGGGGGTGCCCGAGGGTGCCCGAGGGTGCCATATGGCCCTATAGCCCTATAGCCCTAAGCCCTATAGCCCTATAGCCCAATAGCCCAAAATAGCCCTGCAGCCCTACAACTTTACAGCCCTATAGCTCTATGGCACTATAGCTTAATACCCCTATGGCCCTATAGCCACCTAGCCCTGCAGCCCTAATTTCCCAATCAGAGCTTGCCTCTGTAGGGGTCCTAGCGGATTCATATTGTTAGGTTAGGTTTGCCGCCGATTTTCGCCGCACGCCCGGGTGCCCGGGTGCACGTGGGTGCCCGGGTGCCCGGGTGCCCGGGGGTGCCCGGGTGCCCGGGGGTGCCCGGAAGTGCCCAGGGGTGCCCGGAAGTGCCCAGAGGTGCCCCGGGGTGCCCGGGTGCCCCGGGGTGCCCGGGTGCTGTATCGCCCTATAGCCCTATAGCTCTATAGCCCTATAGCCCTGTAAACCTATAGACCTATAGACCTATAGCCCCATAGCCCTATAGCCCTATAGCCCTAATAGCCCTATAGCCCTATAGCCCTATAGTCCTTATGCCATATAGCCCAATCGCCCTATAGCCCTATAATCCTATAGCCCTTTATGGGCCTATAGACTTATAGCCTTATTGCCTTGTAGCCACATAGCCCTATGCTCCTAGAGCCCTATAGCCCTATAGTCCTATAGTCCTATAACCGCATGGTCCTATAACCGTATTGCCCCATAGCCCTACAACCCTAAAAATATTATGATTAGGTTTTTTTTCTGGTATCATTGAAGCTTTTCTCCGGTATCATAGAATTAGGTTAGGCTTGTCGCCGATTTTCGTTGCACGCCCGGGTGCCCTGGTGCCCGGGGGTGCCCGGGGCCCGGGTGCACGGGGGGTGCCCCGGATTGCCCGGGTGCCCGGGTGCCCAGGTGCCCGGGTGCCCGGGCGTGCCCGGGGTGCCCTATAGCCCTATAGCCCTAAGCCCTATGGCCCTATAGCCCAATAGCCCAATAGCCCTATAGCCCTACGCCTCTATAGCCCTATAGCTCTATAGCCCTATAGCTCAACAGCCCTATAGCCCCCTAGCCCTATAGCCCTGATTGGGTTTTTTCTCCGGTATCATATTATATAAACTCATCCACCGCCAGTCGATGAAATCCGTCACGCCTCATTGCAAGGATTTGATAGCTACAATTCCCGAAGCATTGGGTGCCTCCTTCATTCTCCTGAAATGTAGCTCAATAAGATCGAGATCCCTCCTATTTCGAAAAGCGCTCTGCTAAGGGGAAACAGTTCGACAATTGACGTAAGAGATATTTGAAATTCTGGAATGCGGTTGCAATGCAATTTTGAAGCGTCTCACTGGGAGTTCCGTTTAAGCTATGCCCCGACCAAGGGATTACGAAAGCCTTTGGACACATGTAACCGAACTCCCCCCTGTCCATTCCAGCGCCCATTCAAACTCCAAGGAAACCAACGCACTCGAAGATTTGAAATTCAACGCCAATGTCACTGAGCATCCCCAGAGTGCTACAACACACTGAGCGCACGCAACCCTCGGCTGGGCCGTACTCCAACCTTATCTGGTCAATGTGACCATGGAAGTCGCGACGACATGCAACGTTGTCAAGGCCCAGAGAATGAATCGGCAGTGCTCGACGCATCATTGAAGATGGGTCTGTTTGGTCGACCGCGCGAATTGGAATGACCAGTTCCAACACGCAAACACTCCGAATGATTGTTTTCATTGAGGATTTGTATCAAACACGGAGCACCTGCACACGGGTCCATTGTGAGAGTACCATTTTCTGCGACAAAGCACTGTTGCAACATCAAGAAATGGTCAATCCGATTCGATTCGCGCGCCGCTTGGATCAACCGGGAAAGTTGGGCCGCCTATATCCATGTTGTCCTCGGGCCTCGGAATTTAAACCCCTCGGAATTTCCTCGATCAAATGTCACCATTGATTTTTATATGTTTGAGTTTCTTGATGTTTCGTATACCGCGAGGCGCAATGACATTGTTGATGCGATGCCCTCGAGGCAAACAAGATTTCAGTCCTTGAGGCTTGTTAGGGCCTTCCAGATAGAACTTGACCTTGCCCTCTTCCATAATCGCATCTGCTACTGTCTACCAATGGGCATGTCGGGGGGCAGCCATCTTGATCCGCTGCCCATGACTCCATTGAGTGACACGTCTGCTTTGATCGCCCCTTTGGCGTTGCAACCTACCACTGCTGGTTCCACGAATCACATGTGAATGAGCGGGCGGTCTGTCCCCCAGTGATAGCTCGCCACATCTCTGAAAGGACCTTGCTTCTTATCCACAATGTCCACGAACGTTGTCTGGTGCACTTCACGGACTATGTTGCCACCATTGAACCACGTATATTCGTTCGGCAAGTCGCAATGGAGAACCACGGAGGCCATGAGTTTGCAAACTTGCACGGTTAGATGCTGTACGGATGTAGCGGATGGAGGTTTGACATGTCGTTAATGTGCGTTTCCTTCCGATGTCTCTCGGGTACCTCCCACCATGGCACACAATGAACCGTTGACGTTAAAATGGAAGCTCCAAGACCGAATCAAAGCAAACCCAACAAGCTTGTTTGGAATGCTCTAGTCAGCAGTATTGTGACCATTGTTTTTGATCCATTTCATCACCTGAATGTTCTCCCGAATGAATTCCTCAGGCCCTCTACAATTTGAGGTTGGAAACATGATGCCAACGACGATTGCAGCACCCTCCACGCCAGGCGTATATGAAGTCGTTGTGCCCGCGAGCCTTTGAACATGTCATCAGTTGTTCGCAACCCTTGTATTCACTCCTCAGAAACATTGGGACATGATGTTGAATATCGCTGCCATCGGCAGAAGACCCTTCATTGAAAGCGGCGGACGCGGGCTGCGCGCTGGCATACTGCAAGAAATAAAGCAAACCCTTTGTGTTCACCCTCGGCGCTGTTCAAGGGAAAACCGTAGGCGAGGATGTCCACGGACACGTAGTGAGAATGGCATTAGAAGCGCTGGTAGTTCCGGATGTAGCCTAGTCGCGATGCATCTCACATGCGCCTCAGTCTCAATGGATTGTTAATATCCGCTCGGAACCTTCGCATCCCAAAAAGGTTATACTGTGTGATAGGCGATTGTTCAGTTCCGTGCCGACGCAGTGCGATTAGCATATCATGCGGCTGGTGTCCTCCTGTTGGTGTTATGTTTATGCCCGAACGATTGCCAATTCCAGCTCCATTCTTGCTGCATTATTGCTCCATTCATGCTCCATTAGCGATCCATTATCGCCCCCTTGTTTCTCCACAGTCACCCTTGTTGCTCCATTCTCACTCCAGTGTTGATCAATCCTTGCTCCATTCAGGCTCAATTCTTGCTCCATGAGTGCTTCATGTGTGCTCCAATATTGCTCCATTGTTGCTCCATGCTTTCGCCATTCTTTATATTTGTCGGAATTCATTCTGGGCTCGTGGGGAATATACGTGGACCTCGCTGCCGCTCAGTGTTATGTAGTAGATGGTCTCCAACCTCGTTTCACTGCGGTTCCTCTCAGAAACCCCACGACCTCAGGTGTGACAACAAACGGTTGGCATTCCACTATTATTCAGGTCACGGTTCAGTTATCGACAAACTACTGAATGATATAGATGATATGGTTGTTGTAAAGATTTTGCGCAAAAATGGATAGGCTGCAGCCGTGACATTCCCAGTCCCATACTGACTTTAAGTGTATGTGTGTGCTTTCCGAGAACGCATAGCGCTGAAAGGTGGAATGACACTGTAAACCAACGGGCGATACGTGCTGGAATCGTGCACAGTGTAGCCTCGAACACAAGCTTTAAACAAACACTTCAGAATGCAGACAACACCATTGTTACCTAGATGTGTCAATGTTGCTCCTCTTACAGGGGCAACCCCACCTCCACCAAGTCTTCTCCTTCATATTTGCCTTGCTACATTGTTGCTTCATTGTTGCTTCACTGCTGCACCATTACTGATACATCACTCCATGATTGCTCAATTATTGCTCCAGTATTGCTCAAGTATCGCTCCATCTCCGAAATCCAACATCAAATACAATGAGATGTGGTGTTTGTTTTTTCCCCAACCACCCTGTGGTGTTGGGTCCTCGTTTTGAAGAAACGGCCCCCGCGTCTCCTCCTTCCTTCCTTCCTTCCTTCCTCCTCCCTCCTCACCCTCCTCCCTCCTCCCTGCGTTTCACCAACCCAGTACAGCGCTTCGTAGCCCCATAGGGAGCTCCACCTAACGCCCCAGTGCAACCGCCCGCACCCCTCACACGTTTCGTGGCCCACAGGGAGCTCCACCGAAGGCCCCAGTGCCACCGCCCGCATGCGTCACCCACACCCATTTCGGCACACCCTTCACACGTTTCGCGGCCCCAAAGGGAGCTCCACCGAGGACCCCAGTGCCACCGCCCACATGCGTCACCCACACCCAGTTCGGCACAACTCTCACACGTTTCGGGGCCCCAAAGGGAGCTCCACCGAAGGCCCCAGTGCCACCGCCCGCATGCGTCACCCACACCCATTTCGGCACACCCCTCACACGTTTTGTGGCCCCATAGGGTGCTCCAACGAAGGCCCCAGTGCCACCGCCCGCATGCGTTACCCACACCCATTTCGGCACGCCCCTAACACGTTTTGTGGCCCCATAGGGAGCTCTACCGAAGGCGCCAATGGCTGCTTTCGCATGCGGCCACCGCACCCATTTCGGCACACCCCTCACACGTTTCGCGGCCCCATGAGGGGCTCCACCGACGGCCCCAGTGGCTGCGTTCGCATGCGCCGACCGCACCTATTTGGGCACACCTCTCACCCGTTCCGTGGCCCCATAGGGAAGTCTGCCGACAGCCCCAGTGGCTGCTTTCGCATGCGCCCACCTGGCAAATTTTGGCACACCCCTCACACGTTTCGTGGCCCTATTGGGAGCTCATCCGAATGCGGTGCATACAACGACGGTATTCACAACTGCATATGGTTGGGTCTTTCGTCAGGCTAAAGTAAACTGACTTCAGAACCCTCGCAAAACACGCCATGGCGCAACGTTTAAGAAAATTATAGGGGAGGGAGAGAAGGGGGGGCAGAGAGGAGGACGAGGAGGCGGCGAGGGAGGAGGATAAAGAGGAGGAGGCAGGAGGAGGGAGGATCGAGGAAGAGGAGGAGGAGGAGGCAGGGAGGGAGGGAGAGGAGGAGGGAGGAGGGGAGGGAGAAGGAGGGAGGGGGAGCGCGAGGGGGGAGGGGGGGGGGCCACTCCCCCCGCGGACGCGCTCCTCGGTCAGCGTGCCCCGGCCGGCGAGGCGCCGCCTCACCCGCCCCCCCTGCCCCGCCCCCGACGAGCAGCAGAGGCGGCGGGGTCGCCGGCAGCCAGGAGGAGGAACAGGGGAGGGAGGGAGGGAGGGAGGGAGGAGGAAGGAGGAGGGGGAGGAGGAGGGAGAGAGGGAGGGAGGGAGGGGGGGAGAGGGAGAGAGGGAGGGAGAGAGGGAGGAGGAACAGGTAGGGAGGGAGGGAGGGAAAGAGGGAGGGAGGAGGGAGGAGGGGGAGGAGGAGGAGGAGGAGGAGGAGGAGGAGGAGGAGGAGGAGGAGGAGGAGGAGGAACGAACGAACGAACGAACGAACGAACGAACGAACGAACGAACGAACGAACGAACGAACGAACGACCACGAGTGCCGAAAAGTGTCCTGGGCGACTGAGGACCAGATGAGCGAAGCCGTAGCCTCCAGATACTGTGGTATGTGGTTATACGAGACATATACAAGGCGATGTGCGACGAAAGAGGGGGAGAGGAGGGGGCAAGAGGAGGGAAGAGGAGAAGGAGGAGGAGGGGGGGAGGACAAGCTAGGTGCGCTCGCGTCATATCTGACGTCCTACCCCTCCCTCCCATCCCTTACTATGGCGTAGATCTCCTCTCTATTCGCACAATCGGATGTCGCAGCATGGCATAGCATTACACGATTACATGGCATAGCATGGTGTTGAAGACTAACGCGTAGCATGACATAGCATGGCGTGGCGACGCCCCATAGTGGGGGGGGCTTCCGCGGCCCAAAAAATCTACGAATCGACACCGAATGTGTAATCATTTCCGATGTTTTTTTTGTTGGTGGCCATTTTCTAAATGTTGGGGCCATTTGGAAGGACCGAAAACCATGCCGTGGCATGGCGCTGGAAATAATGACGCCAGCGCTACAGCGGGACCACGATTCAGAACGAGCGGAAGCGCGGAAATGAGGCCAGCGCTGCAGCGGGAGCACGATTCGGAACGAGCGGTCGCCCGAAAATGAGGCCAACGCTGCAGCGAGAACACCATTTTGAACAAAAACCCAAGCGCGGAAACGCAAAAATGAGAACTCGAAGCCTGACATAGCATGGCGTGGCGACGCCCCAAAGTGGGGGAGGGCTTCCGCGGCCCAAAAAATCTACGAATCGGCATCGAATGTGTAATCACTTCCGATGGTTTCTTCGGGAGGCCATTTTTTAGATTTGGGGGCCGATTTGGAAGGACCGAAAACAATGCCGTGGCATGGCGCTGGAAGCAATGACGCCAGCGTTACAGCGGGAGCACGATTCGAAACGAGCGGAAGGAGCGGAAATGAGGCCAGCGCTGCAGCGGGAGCACGATTCGGAACGAGCGGTAGCCCGAAAATGAGGCCAACGCTGCAGCGAGAGCAGCAGTTTGAAAAAAAAACACGCGGAAGCGCGGAAATGAGGACGCGTGGCCTGACATAACATGGCGTGGCGACGCCCCAAAGTGGGGGGGGCTTCTGCGGCCCAAAAGAATCAACGAATCGGCACCGAATGTGTAATCATTTCCGATGGTTTTTTGGGGTGGCCATTTTCTAAATGTTGGGGCCATTTGGAAGGACCGAAAAACCATGCCGTGGCATGGCGCTGGAAATAATGACGCCAGCGCTACAGCGGGACCACGATTCGGAACGAGCGGAAGCGCGGAAATGAGGCCAGCGCTGCAGCGGGAGCACGATTCGTAACGAGCGGTAGCCCGAAAATGAGGCCAACGCTGCAGCGAGAGCAGCAGTTTGAAAAAAAAACCAAGCGCGGAAACGTAAAAATGAAAACGCGAAGCCTGACATAGCATGGCGTGGCGACGCCCCAAAGTAGGGGACTTCGGCGGCCCAAAACACCGAATCGGCACCGAATGTGCAATCATTTCCGATGGTTTTTTCGAGTGGCCATTTTCTAAATGTTGGGGCCTATTTGGGAGGACCGAAAACCATACCGTGGCATGGCGCCGGAAATAATGATGCCAGCGCTACAACGGGACCACGATTCGGAACGAGCGGAAGCGCGGAAATGAGGCCAGCGCTGCAGCGGGAGCACGATTCGGAACGAGCGGTAGCCCGAAAATGAGGCCAATGCTGCAGCGAGTGCAGATTTTTTTGTAGAGAGAAAAAAAAAAAAAAAAAAAAAAAAAAAAAAAAACGAAAACCCATTTCACGGGAATCCTGCGTAAAAAAACCATACGCGGAGGGGACCGGCCATTCCCCAGACGCCACCAGGTGAGAGAGGAGAGTAGCATTCACATTGTTTCATTGTGGAGGGGGAGGAGGAGGAGGAGGAGGAGGAGGAGGAGGAGAGGAGGAGGAGGAGGAGAGGAGGAGGAGGAGGAGAGGAGGAGGAGGAGGAGGGGGAGGAGGAGGGGAGGAGGAGGAGGAAAAGGCACGCGAGGAGAAGAGGGGGATCACTGACCCAACTGCCAAGCCTGCGAGCGGACCACCAGCCACGAAACAGTGCCTCGGGTGCGGCGCAACCGCGGCGAAGAGCTGCCCACGAGGGACGGAGGCGCCCGCGCCCCCCCGCCCGACACTGCTGCTCCCGGGACCCTCTCCGTGGAGGAGACGTCCAGCCGCGGCGACGGGGGCTCTCTCGAGGACGATCCCCGTTGCCGGCACCTCTTCCTCCTCCGACCCCTTGCACCCGGCCCGAGGGGGAAGGAGAGCTGAGGGAGGCGTCCGCGTCCCTCCTCCCGGGCGCCGCGAACGGAGCCTCCGCCAGCCGGGGGAGCAAGAGCAGCATCAGCGACGCGCCGCCGCGGGGAGCCCGGCCCCTCCACGCGTTACTGCCGAGGGATCACCAGGCCTCCGGCCGAAAACGACAGAGCAGCACGCGGACGGGCTCCCAACGGTGGCGTGTCATTGGAGCGCTCCTTCGAGCTGAGCATTCGACGTCTCGTCGCAGATCCGACGAAAGGCAAGACCGAGGCCTACCCCTTCTCGAGCTCTACCCCTCCCAGCCAGCTCCGCCTGCAGCGTCTCGGACCAGCCCGGGCGCGGCGCGGCTCTCGGCACCGTCGCCGGGCCCGCCAGCTGGCCTACACCCTGCGAAATGCTTTAGAAATCATGGGTTAAGAAATTCATAGTCTCAGAATTTGAATAAAAACCCAACATTTCCATTCAAATCTTAGGATCTACATCGAAACATTAAGAATAATCGAGACTCTGGCCGAAAACTTGGGTTTTCTTAAGCATCGTCTAAGGTGTGCCTGCGCTGGCCTCGCCGACGTGCACTGGCGCCCGCCCCGGGCTGTCGGCAGCGGGCGCGCTGGCCTCGCCGACGTGCACTGCTGGATCGGGGGGGGGCCTAGAATGGAGGGCCCGGGATCCCCCATGTGTTCTGGAGGTTCGTCTTCCCCTCGACTTTCCCATATTTTCCCATACGGCAGGTTCGTGTCGTGCCGACCCCAGCGTTGGTTTTTGACACCGCAGGGATCGTTCAACCTTGAACGATCGGCCGCTGCCGCAACGTCCGATCGTTCAACATCGATCGATTCTGGGTCGCCGGCGGCGTTCAACCTTGAACGCCCGCGCTGGGGTCGCCGCAGGTCGACACGACGCAAACCTACCGTATCTTCCCATATCTTTCTTGGGATCGACGATCATGTGTGTCTGTGTTTTTCCCTCCTGATAACAGCGCCCCTGGTTAGAACATAGGAGAAGAGCCGTGACTCGATGACGGCCTGGTGCGTGGCCCCATGTCGGAACGGGTCGTTGGCCGTCGTTCCGCCTCCCTGCGACCAGGGCGTCCGTGAAGGCGAGCGCATGGTTGAATGGAAGACAATTGGATCCCTCCGATGGGGTTGACGTTTCGGGGGTTGTTAAAGGTGCCCCTGGCCCAAGGTGCCCCCAGCTTTTCGATCCATTTTGGAGCCCCTGGGGCCCTCTGGGCCTCGTGAGGGGTGCTCTGGAGGCCGTGGGGGCCTCCCTGGACATCCGGGGGGCACCTTGGGCCAAGGGCACGTCTAGCGACCCCCAAGTGGAGGGAACGATGGCGAGGACCAAGGCAGAACGCGGAAATGTCGATGCCGATCCTCAGAACGCAACTCGCGGAAGCTTGTGGTCACCCCATGGCGTCCAATATCGCGCAGAGCGGACGGAATTCATATCCCTCATTTGCCACCATTGGGTGCTATTGGGCGACATTTGGGCACTAATCGGCGCTATTTGAACACTTCGGCGATAATGGGCGCTATTGGGCGCTATTGGACGCTAGCTATTGAACGCTATTCGCCGATATAGAATCCATGCAAAGCGAGCGAAAACATCCGCAACGCACTATCCAACGGTCCTGGACTCCTGGACGCCGCCCATTTTGGTCACCGTCGAGTCGTGAGTCTTCCTCGCAAATCGTCGCCGGCCAGCATGGACCACGGTCAAGATCGGCGTCGACAAAGATCTCCGACGTCTTGCTGCTCCCGCGAAGTACGCCCTCGACCGTCGGCGGACGGCGAGACTGTCCTGGGAGCGGTGGCGTCACAGGATCGGCCAGCACCAAGACGAGGGCAGGACTGGAGCAACACCGGGCAGGGACAAGTCGAGGATCTCTGAGATCCAGCGGTGCTGGAGGATGCATCGGGCGCCGCGGCCGTTCCAGAGCGCTTCGAGGAGCTCTGAGAGCGTTGTGGAACGCTCTGGAACGATTGATCCTGGTCCTAGCCTTGCCCGAAGCATCGAATCGGGAAGTCGGGCCGGACCGCAGCGTACGTCGAATCGGGCGGCATCGGCACGGGGTCGGGATCGGATCGAGTCCGCTGCGCCTGGATACGTACAGCTGCGCTGTGCCAGCACTGGGCAGCATCGGATCGGCAAGCCGGATCGCCCTGAGCGAATTCGGCATCGGATCGATTGAGCCGACATGGGCCCCGATGCGTCAGGAGCTGCGGCATGACTCTGGGCAAGAGAGGCTATCCCCACCCCCCGGGGAATTCTTGGGCCTACAGGACGGAGAGGAAAAGGAGGAGGAGGAAGAGGAGAAGGAGGAAGAGGAGGAGAAGGGCGGAGGAGGAGGAGGAGGATGAAAAGGAGGAGGAAAAGGAAAAGGAAAACGAAAAGGAGGAGGAAGAGGAGAAGGAGGAGGGGGAGGAGGAGGAGGAGGAGGAGGAGGAGGAGGAGGAAAAGGAGGAGGAAAGGGAGGA
>CAUYUJ010014530.1:108823-118823 GCA_963575745.1 Prorocentrum cordatum
GAGGAGGAGGAAGGAGGAGGGAGGAGGAGGAGGAGAAGCAGGAGGAAGGAGGAGGAGGAGGAGGAGGAGGAGGACAAGGAGGAGGAGGAGGAGGAGGAGGAGGAGGAGGACAAGGAGGAGGAGGAGGAGGAGGAGGAGGACTCTGCCTGGGCAATACAAACACAGCCTCCTCAAGCCGACTGGCGGCCTCTCAAGGCCACGGCCAAGCATGCGGGTGGAGAACGCTGGCGGCCTTTCATGGGCCCCCTTGGCAAGAGGAGCGGCCGCACCATGGGGCGGGACAGTCGAGAGGGCCGCTGGCCGTCTCCTCGGCGCAAGGGCGATACAGTCGAAACACGGTCAGAAGGAACCCCAAATAAGGAACGAGGCCCCTGTCTTCCATACGGTATGCTTCGACTTCCCACCTCGGGAAAACCTAAGAGAAACTGTAAAACCGTTAAGGAACACTGAGCCCCTCCCCAACGAAAAGGGTTCCTTCTTTGGCGGCCCGATTGTACGTGTGTAAAAACCCCGCCGACCGAAAAAACTGGCCTCGAGCTCAGGCGCGACGCTGACATGCTCGCGCTCGCGCCGCCGACAACCCGCAGTCGCGGCGTGCCGCGCTGCGTCGTGCGCCCCTTCAGTGCTGCACCTCCGCCGACATAGACCGGCACCGACGGCGCTGACCCGGGCAACGAAGCTCTGCCCGCGCTACGGATCGGCGGCGAGCGAGGGGGGAAAGCGAGAGGGAGGAGGCCTCCTCAGGTGGCGGGACTTCTCGGAAGCCCTCGCGCCTTCTGAGAGGCTTGCTGTGCCGTCGGGGAAGGTTTAGAAAACTTCTCAGAAGGCTGTGGGACTTCCGAGCCTTCTGAGAAGGCCCGCTCCCTCTCCCTTCCCCCCTGGGCTCGCCGCCGAACGGAGCAGCATAAGCATGAGCTTTCGGAGCTCCGCGCGGATTTCTGAGACCTGCGCTGGGCCCCCCTGGCGGCGCCTCGGGCGCAAGGGGAGGGGGCACCGTGCGGCGGGTTCGTGTCGTGACGACCCCGGGGTTGGTTTCTGACGCTGCGTGGATCGCCCAGCCTTGAGCAATCAGCGGCTCGTCGATCGCCAAGTCGCTCCACATCTGGCCGATTCTGGGGCACCCGCGGTCTTCAACCCGGAGCGCCCGCGGCGGGGCCGCCACCGCGTCGACGCGACGCGAGCCTGCCGCACCTCCGGCGCGGTGCGGTGCACAATGTTGTTCGGATCCGAGGGCCGAGCGGAAGCGTGCACCGCACCGTTCCTGGGCCGGGGGGTCGACGGCGCCTCGGGAGGCGCCGACGCGGCACGGTGGACTCGAGCCCTCCGCGCACGGAGGGCCGCTCAGCCGTGCTGCAAAGCCAGGTGCTCGGCTACGGGCGGTGACGTTGCGTCTCACGCGGCGGCGGAGGCGGCAGCGGCGGCG
Organism: Prorocentrum cordatum; assembly: GCA_963575745.1. Classification (NCBI taxonomy): domain Eukaryota; class Dinophyceae; order Prorocentrales; family Prorocentraceae; genus Prorocentrum; species Prorocentrum cordatum. The sequence continues at coordinate 110,247 of CAUYUJ010014530.1, forward strand.
GGTCGATCGTGACTTGCATCGTCTCACGAGGCGGCGGAGGCGGCGGCGGCGGCGGATGCGCCCCCAGTAGCTGCCCCCAGTGGCTGCGGCTCGGGCCAGGCTCGGGTGCTACGTATGTGCTGGGAGGGCGGGTGGGAGTGAGCGGGACGGCTTGCGGGCGGGGAGGGAGTCTTGCTCCCTCTCCCTCTCCCATGGACCTGGACGTGGGTGATCGCGACGCGCTGGAGCGTCCAAGATGGCCCAAGACGGCTCCAAGAGGGCCTCGGACAGCCCAACATGGCCTCCAAGATGGCTCAAGATAGCCCTAGATTCCTCCTCCGATAGCCTGGAGAGCGGCGACGACGATGAGGATGATGAGGGTGAGGCGGAGGGAAACGATTCGCAACCGATTCCCTCCTCCCTCCTCCTCCCTTCTACTCCTCCCTCCGCCCTCCTCTCCCTTCCTCTCCCCCTCCCCCCCCCCTACTTCTTCTCCTCCCTCCTCCTTCCTCTTCCGCTCTCCTACTCCCTCCTCCCCCCCCTCCTCCCCCTCCTCCTTCCTTCTCCTCCCTCCTCCTCCTCCTCCTCCTCCTCCTCCTCCTCCTCCTCCTCCTTCTCCTCCGCCTCCTCCTCTTCTTCCTCCTCCACCTCCTCCTCCTCCTCCCTCCTACCCCATCCTTCCTGAACCTCATGGGGCCTCAAGACCAACACACACCAAACCCAACAACCCTACAACAAAAAACACACAACCTAAACTAAAAACCAACCTGAACGCAAACTGAAGCAACACACGCAACACAAACTACGAGACCCTGGAGGCCCCCGGAGCGCCCCAAGGAGGCGCTACATAAGTAGCAGGCCCCACAGCCTCAAGCCAAGAGCTCTCCAAGACGGCCCAGATGGCCTCAAGACAGCCCATGATGCCCCCGAGACGCCCCAAGATGCTTTCAAGAGGCCTCCCAAGAGGCCCCCGAGAGGCAAAAACTACAGTTTCTTCCGATTGTGTTTGAAAGATATTGGCGTTGTCGCCTTTTCGGCCTACCCGCATTCTCACCCATACAGTACAGCGCTTCGTGGCCCCAATAGGGAGCTCCACCGAAGCCCCCAGTGGGACCGCCCACATGCGTCCCACACACCCAACTTGGCAGTTTCACCCACCCACTACAGCCGTCGTGGCCCCATAGGAAGCTCCACCGAAGTCCCCAGTGGGACCGTCCGCATGCGTCCCGCACACCCAATTTGGCAATTTCACCCACCCAATATAGCGTTTGGTGGACCCATTGGGAACTCCACTGAAGCTCCCAGTGGAACCGCCCACATGCGCCCCGGAAACTCAGTTTGGCACTTTCGCCCACCCAATACAGCGCTTCGTGGCCCCATAGGGAGCTTCACCGAGCCCCCAGTGGGATCGTCCGCATGCCTCCCCGAAGCCAAATTCGGCACTTTCACCCACCCAGTGCAGCGCTTCGTGGCCCCGTAGGGAGCTCCACCGAAGCCCCCAGTGGGACCGATTCTTTCAGAATTTATAAGGATGTTAGAGGGATCCCTAGGATTCCTGATGAATTTCTAAGGATCTAAACGGGGCCCGTATGATTCCTGAAGAATCTCGAAAGATCTGAATGGGATCTGAGCGGGGTCCCTAATCTTCGGGGTCCATCGGATTCCTTGGGAATTTCTAAGGATCTGAACGGGCCCCCTAAAATTCCGAATGAATTTCTATGGATCTGAGCGGGATCCTTCAGGATCTGGAGGAATTTCTGGGGATCCGAGCGAGGTCCCTAGGATTCCTCTGGAACGACTAAAGATCTGAACGGGATCCCTAAGATTCCAAAGGAATTTCTAAGGATTCGAATGGGATCCTTAAGATTCCTGAATAATTTCTATGGCGCTATGCGGGATCCCTAAGATCCCCAAGTATTCTCTAGGCATCCGAACGGGATCCTAGGATTCCTTGAAAAATTCTAGGGATCGAATCGGGATCCCTAGGATGTCTGACGAGGATCTGAATGGGCTACCTAATATTCCTGCGGAATTTCGAAGGATCGGAGCGGGAGCCCTCAGATTCCTAAGGAACGTCTGGGGATCTGAGCGGGCTCCATCGGATTCCTGAGGGATGTCTAAGGATCTGAGCGGGACCCATCGGGGTCCTGAGGGGTTTCCAAGGATCTGAACGGGATCCCTAGGATTTCTGATGAATTTCTAGGAAATCTGAACAGGATCCCTCGGAATCTGGAAAAATGTCTCAGGATCTGAGCGGGGTCTCTAGGATTCTTCTTTGGAATTTCTAGGGATCTGAGCGGGGTCCCTAAAATGAACTCCTTTATAATAAATTCCTCTCCTCAGAGCTAAGGCAATCCCTCCTGGGGTCCTCCCCGCGGGCTGCTCATTCCGCCGGCCCGGGGGCCCCGGCTGCACAATGGGCGTCCACTGGCGGCAATTCTGCCTTCACCTCAAGCAACTTCCGGACGCCTTCGGGCGCCGTTTGGGACCTCTCTGGAGGCTCTCCTGGACAGTCTTCGGACGCTCTTGGAGCCCTCTTGGGTTCATTTGGTCCCTCCTTGGCGCCCTCCAGGGCCGTCTCGATGCGATGCGATGCGATGCGATGCGATGCGACCACCGTTGCGGACAGCGTCCGGGCCTAGGGCAGACCAGGTGGGTGAGGCCATGGCCTCTAGGATCTGAGGTCTCTCTGGATTCATGCAATGCGAGACATATAAAAAGTTAGCAGGAGAGGGGGAGGAGGAGGAAAAGAAAATCCTTGGTGTCGGTGTCGGCGCGGGTTGGGCGAGATTACGTCAATGTTCTGAGTCCCGGGTGCTGATCGACGTGAGGTCGGTGAAGTGGTGCTCGAGCGCTGTCCATGCTTCGGTGTCTTGGGCTGTTTGCGTCCATGTGATGTCGTTCGGTTGTCCTTTTGAATGGGCTTACGTGGGCGGTCGGTGGAGGTCTGGTCTGCGTTGACGTAAGTAAGTGGTGATTTCGTCGTCCCAGCGCTTGTTTTGGCCACCGTGCTGCCTGTCCCTGCTGGCGCGGGTTGAGGACTGGGTGCCAGCGCAGCACTCGCCATGTCCACCTCGTCCAATAGTGGTTTGCGACTCGTGAAGCCATGCGCCAGACTTTCCGTTTGTGCAGCGTCTCCCAATTGTCGATGTGGTGGAGCTTCATGAGGTGCTCTGCGCGTCGTGTCGCTCCCTGGATGTAGTCGACCCATGGTTCCATTTCGTCTGCGGTGGTGCTGTCTTCGCCGTCTTCGCTGTGCTTGTCAGGCGTGTCAGGTGCATCACGCTGTGATGGGTTGCTCTCTGCGTCGTCACTAGTGTTGTTGGTGCGGTCTTCATGGTCTTGTGCTTCGTTGTTCGCGCCGTCGAGATTCGGTCCCTGGCCGCTGTGAGGGCCGGCTTCTTTTGTTGTGCGTCTCCGTGGCGTTCTGATGATCATGCGAAGCATGCGTCGTTGTGTGCGTCGTAGATGCTGCCGTAGAGGCTCCGTGAGGGTCCACGTCTCTGCTCCGTATAACGCTGTTGGTGTTCTCCGGGGCCTCACGCTGCTCCTGGGGCCTCTCCGGCCACGTTGGAATATCTCCAAGGCCTCTCGGGCCGTCCTGAAGGCCTCCCGGACCCATCTTGGGCCGTCTGGCCGCCCTTTTGGAGCCCTCTTGGGCCGTCTTGGGCGCACCCGAGGGGTCCCTGGAGGGCCTTCTGAGGCCCAAAAAACTCGTCGCCATGCTCCTTTCTACGGCTTCGTCCGCTGTTTTCAACACCTTTGGGTGCCCTTTCGGGCCGTTTCCGGAGCCTCTTGGGGCGCTCTAGGGGCCTTCTCGGGCCCTTTTCCGCGACTTGTTGGACCCTCTGGAGCCGTCTTGGACTCCTCCCACAAACTCCGCGTTCCAAAAATGGTAGGGCGGAGGTGTCTGCCCCTCAGGGTCGTTCAAGTAACCCATCGGAACGGGAGGCTGGAAGCAGCAGGCGAAGCCTCTCAAATTTTTGAATGACCAGCACTACTTTTGCACTGGAGGGTTCCTGATGAAACATGCATATGGAAACAAATTGCATATGATCGCTGGTGCTGGTGAAATAACCTGTAATTGCTCCCATGCGCAAGCGGGCGTCTCTCGCAAAATCACCCGCATGGACGACGACCCTGTGATTGAGCGCCCATATATGCTGCCATCTGCAGCGTACAATCCCTACTGCCAACTGTAATCATGACGGTGCCGACTCGAAGCCTGTTGCACACTCTAAGCACGTTGGGATCGGCGCGGAGCAAAGCATAAAACAACACGCGCAGTCGTAGATGCCGCGCAAATAAATCAAACGATCGTGTCGTTGCTATGTGAAGCAAATGCTTGCTGGTCGCTAGCCTTCACGGCGACAACGCATATTATCCCCACCGCCGTAAGGAAACTGCAAGCCCAAAGCCATACTGCGAAAGCTAGTTCCAACTCAGACTGCTCTCCCTGCACAGGGATACCACCGGACATTCGAACTTGGCACAGTGCCCACCATGCCGAAATGGGTCCAAGAATCGCAGCGACGCCAACACCGATGCTCGTCATTCCGAAGGCCACGCCACAATTTGCTGCGCCCCAGAGATGCAAGCACCAGACTTGCAGCAAGACCTTGCTCCCTGCCAAGCTAAGCCCAACGACAGTATAAAGCGCCATAGCCCATGCTTGAGGCCAGCCATTGAATACGCATACACCCAGCAAAGCCAAAGAGGAGACTTGGGAAATCCCAATAATGACAAGAAGTGGTTTGATGCCAAAATGATCCGCCAATACCCCGGTCATGAGCCGCATGAATGAATAAGCGATCAAGAACATAAAAGACGCAACGCTCTCTGCATCCTGACTGGACTGATATCCGCCAAAGTGCCCCTGCGTGGACACGAATACGAAGCTGAGCGTTCCCAGGCCCATTCGGGTCTCTACGATAAATGTTTCTAATGCTTTTTGTTTGAACTCCACAGGCCTCGGGTTTCCAAGCTGGCCTGGGCGATCTCAGGCGATACCAGGCTATGTCGCGAGACTTTTCCAGAGGCTTCGGGAGCGTGGTTTGTAACCCAACCTACCAAAATGACTAAAGATGACCCCGAGGCCCGTGAGGGGGGGGTCTTGGGCGCCTCTTGCACCGTCTTGAAAGCGCTGGGTGTCAGCCCGAGATGCCAAAGTCAAAGAAACACAATTCTAAGTGTTACTGTGACTGCAGAATTCTCGGCCTTCCTGTCGAAAGAGAATCCGGGACGGCCCATGGTCGCCCCAAGACGGCCGGCCTGAAAGGCCCCTGGGAGGGCCCCCGAGGCCCCCAGGACGGCTCCAATAGGGGCCAGACATAAAAAAAAACGAATTGACATTTCGAACCCTGCCCCCCAGAGACCCTCAGCAGGCCCCCAAGAGGTCCCCCGAGGCCCCCGAGAGGCCCCAGGAGACCCCCACCAGACCTCCAAGGAGACTCAAAGGAGCCGCCAAGAGGCCTCCTGCGGGACCCAAGGTTTTATACAAGAGGCCTCTTGTCCATGACCCAGGCACGTTGGGGAATGGGCCGAAGGCCACTGGATACGGCATACATCTGAGGACCAATTAATAGCTTGATGCCGAAGCCAGGCGTCATGATGCATGTCGCACCCATCGCGACAAGCCAAAACCTCCGTTGTTTCAACAACTCGATGCGTGGGAGCTTACCTAGAGCTGCTGCAGGCACCGCGTCAATAGCTCCCTTTGTCGCACTATCTTGATTTGCAGTAGCCATGGTAGATCCGGTCTCTGCGTGTGCCTGGTCGGAAATCACTGCTTTCGTCTGCAACGTTGTGTTCGCAGTCTCCGTGGATGCACGCTGTTCAGGTGGAAGTCGCAAAAGCAAGGCCGGCGGTACACACAACACCAAACCGGCACCAGCGAGCAAACGGAAAGTGGCAGGGGTTCCAAGGCCGTCAAGCAAGAGAGGGCCAACGAACGAGAAAGCAGCAGGCCAACCCACCACCCAAACCACCACGTCCCGCCGCTTTAAAGTTGAGTAGAGTGCTTAGTGCTAGCGATGTGAGTATACCACAAGAGCCAAATGCAACAAGGAAGCTGAAGCCGACGTAGAGCAACCACATACGTGATGTCTCCATTGCGATCGACGAGACCAAAAGACCAACATAATATAGAAGAGCGCCACCGGCACAACCTAATCGTAACCATCTTCCCGTTGAGTCGTTTGGATTGCCAACCATCTTGCCGCTGATAGTTCCTGTAGCTAGTACAGAGAAAAAGATCGCCAAGCTCCCGATGTATACAGGACCACCTGTGGCGAATGACCAATCTTGACCAAGCTCGAACTGTCTCTGGATGTGCAGCACGAACACGTTGAAACCGTAAGTTACTGAACTTGCCCATCCCGCGCATGTGAGAAGGGGCAGTTGAACCAGACAGCAATACTTCCACTGGTCTTGTCTTTGTAGTTGATCAAGGTGGGCATGAACAGACGAGAGAAATGCAGCAGGGTCTGTCATTGCGTCCTCTGCTGCAACGGAATCGCTGGTCGCTTCGAACAACACTTGAGCCAAAGGCTTTAAGAAACCGGGCCGCGCGGCCAAGATTTGGCGTGCTGCCGCTTGTCGCCGCCCTATCACCAACGTCGCTGCCCCGTCGCCGCTGTCGGTGCCGCGTGACCGCCCTTGGCTTGCTGTCGCCCCGTCGCCGCCCCGTCCCCGCCGTTGCATTGTTCGTGGTGCTTTGGCTTGCTTAGCACCGCTGTGCATTGCTTTGCGTTCCTTCGCTTGCATGGCTTGGTACTGCTTTACGCTGCGTTACATTGCTTGCGCTGGTGTGCGCTGCGTTGCACTTTTTTCTGCCACTTTCCATGGCCTGCGCGATTTCAAACTGATTTGCGATGCATCGCATTACCTTGCGCTGTACGGCTTTGCCTTACTCCGCATTGCCTTAAATTGCTCTGCATTGCTTTGCATTGCCTTATGTTGCTTCGCATTGGTATCACTACGATACTGTTTGGGGGTCAACGGTGCGACCATTCATGATCTGCAAACAACGCGGCGTCTAGGGGCGTAAACCGAAGACAGTAGGAGGCCACCATTTCTTGACTCGAATGTGCGCGGCCGTAGGCCGTGGACCCACACTCTCAGGAGACCTCCAAGAGGCACCCTGAGGCCCCAAACCGATAACCGAAAGCCCCCAAGACGGTTCCAAGAGGCTCCCAAAGGGGGGCCCAAGAGGCCCTCAAAAACCTCCAGGCACGCCCCCAAGAGAAGCCTGCAATGTGCATTCAAGAAGAAGGAGAGGGGAGAAGGAAGGGGATCCGGCGGAGAAGGGACGATAAGGACGGAAGAAGAAAGAGAGGCTGTGGACAAGGAGGGGGGTGAACAAAAATTATCCTGGCGAAGGACCCAACCATATGCAATTGTGAGTACCGCAATTGTGAATATCTTTTCTTCGGTGGCGCTCCCCATGGGGCCACGAAACGTGTGAGGGGTGTGCCGAAATGTGTGTGCCGGACGCATGTGGGCACACCCACTGGGACCTTCGGTGGAGCTCCCTGTGGGGCCACGAAACGTGTGAGGGGTGTGCCGGAATGGGTGTGCGGGACGCATGCGGGCACACCCACTGGGACCTTCGGTGGAGCTCCCTGTGGGGCCACGAAACGTGTGAGGGGTGTGCCGAAATGGGTGTGCGGGACGCATGCGGGCACACCCACTGGGACCTTCGGTGGAGCTCCCTATGGGGCCACGAAACGTGTGAGGGGTGTGCCGAAATGGGTGTGCGGGACGCATGCGGGCACACCCACTGGGACCTTCGGTGGAGCTCCCTATGGGGCCACGAAACGTGTGAGGGGTGTGCCGAAATGGGTGTGCGGGACGCATGCGGGCACACCCACTGGGACCTCGGTGGAGCTCCCTATGGGGCCACGAAACGTGTGAGGGGTGAGCCGAAATGGGCGTGCGGGACGCATGCGGGCACACCCACTGGGGCCTTCGGTGGAGTTCCCTATGGGGCCACGAAACGTGTGAGGGGTGTGCCGAAATGGGTGTGCGGGACGCATGCGGACACACCACCTGGGACCTTCGGTGGACCTCCCTGTGGGGCCACGAAACGTGTGAGGGGTGTGCCAACATGGGTGTGCGGGACGCATGCGGGCACACCCACTGGGACGGGTGTGCGGGACGCATGCGGGCACACCCACTAGGACCTTCGGTGGAGCTCCCTATGGGGCCACGAAACGTGTGAGGGGTGTGCCGACATTGGTGTGCGGGACGCATGCGGGCACACCCACTGGACCTTCGGTGGAGCTCCCTATGGGACCACGAAACGTGTGAGGGGTCACGAAACGCGTGAGGGGTGTGCCGAAATGGGTGTGCGGGACGCATGCGGGCACACCCACTGGGGCCTTCGGTGGAGCTCCCGATGGGGCCACGAAACGTGCGAGGGGTATGCCGACATGGGTGTGCGGGACGCATGCGGGCACACCCCCTGGGACATTCGGTGGAGCCTCTATGGGGCCACGAAACGCGTGAGGGGTGTGCCGAAATGGGTGTGCGTGACGCATGCGGGCGGCAGCACTGGGGCCTTCGGTGGAGCTCCCTATAAGGCCACGAAACGTGTGA
>CAUYUJ010014530.1:123823-165878 GCA_963575745.1 Prorocentrum cordatum
AGATCGATACATTCAGCATTGCATTTGTCCGTCGCCCAATCAGGTGTCGTTGAAAGGTTGCCATGCTTTACATTTCTATATTCCTTTCCGGATTCGTGGGTCGATCATGTTTTTCTGGGTCCTCCAGTCCGACGCTCGATCCGAAATTTAGCAGGCCTAGACCTTCCTGCTGCGATGATGCGATGGGAAGACGGGTGGTCTCGCCGCGGGCAGCTGGACCTCAAGATATTGTGCAATAGTGTAGTCGGGCTATTTGGTTTAGGAACTCTGGTTAGAAACAACTGGTTGAAGCTACATTACTTCGTATACGCTCGCCTTGGTCCGTTAAGTTCCCTGTGGTTCTACACCTGCAGCCCAAAAACTCAAGCCTCTGCAAAAATGTTGCGCTCCTTGGCAGGAGCCCGCTAGCAGGGACACTAAAGGGGGAGACTTTGAGGTTCGTTTTCGGAAGCATCAGTGCCGCACTTCGTTCGTTAGGGACGTGCTTTACAATTGCGTTGTGTCCGCCAGAAGCCTTTTCCCCCTGACTGGTCGACATTTTCGTGGAGCAGAACGCAAGCCATGCTCTCCTCCACCAATGGAATCCTGACGTCTGCAAGATATTATTCCCAATCCAGGCTACTCCGAGAACACCTCAGGAGGCCTTAGCGCACGTCGGCGAGGTGGCAGGAACGCGGACGATGCAAAACACCAATCCGAACTGTACTGCGGACAACCACACCGCATCAAGCTACGACCCGCAAGCAAGAAAGCATACGCTGGCCAAGCTGTAAAGGCATACTTCTTCTAACGCGTACACATCCAATGCTTCTGTAATGCATTCGCGAACCGTAGCACAAATGCGGCGGCCGGTCAGAAAGCGAGTGCTAGCTTTGTCGGGCTACCCGAAGGAGATGGTACGTTGATTTCTTGAGCGATGCTGCAGCCATCTGTAAAAACTAAGCGCAAATCCATGTGTAAGGCTGTGCAACTCCCCTGCCTCACCCTGTTATACTTACCTGGCGAAAGACACACACACACACACCTGCGCAGCTGATATTAACGCAGAAGATCTACATCCCTCTTTCCATCCCGAAATGGGTGCCGCCCCACATGCAAACCCTGGCACCAGGATTGTAAGTGGAGATCCCAAGTGAGCACGATCCGCGTGAAGGGTACGCCAACAAGAGCGACGCCCAGAATGCGAACCCTCGACTTCGCAAATTGCGCTGCCCCCCCCAAAAAAAGAATCAACGACGGCGCTCATAGGAAGGAGTATGGACAGAAGTTGTGGAGAGAGAATGAGAGAGAAAGATTAACAAAAAGTGAATGAATACAAAGAAATGAGTGGCGATCGACCCAACCCTATGCAGCCGCTAGCAAATTAGGATAAAACTCTCTCTTCATAGGCAGCGCACTGCGAGAGGGATCAAGCCTGGGGCAGCGCGGATGGGGGGCGGAGACCAGGCGCGCAGAGGCGACCTCACCCCCCTTCGGTGCGCGATAGAACTGCACGACTGAAGGATGCGCAGAAAGCGGAGAACCTCCCGCAAGCGAACGCTGCCACTGGGGCCGTCGGTGAAGCTCCCCGTGGGGCGCGATCCTCGTGATGTGTGCGCTGAACTGGGGGCCGCCCCGCATGCGAATCCTCCCACTGCAGCCAGAAATGGACCTGAATGTGGGGCCACGAAACGTGTAGGGGGGATGCCGAAACTGGCGCCGCCGAGCATGTGAACCCTGCCACTGGGGCCTCAAATGGAGCTCCCCATGGGGCCACCAAACGTGTGAGAGGTGCGCCGGAAACTGGCGCCGCCTGCCACCGGGGCTGGAAGTAGAACTCCTTATAGGGCCACGGAACGCGTGTGAGGGGTGCGCCGAAGCTGGCGTCGCCCAGCACGCGGACCCTGCCAATGGGGCCACACATGGGATCCTTATGGGGCCACGATTCTTGCGAGGGGTGCGCCGAAACTGGCGCCGCCTCATGCGTACACCGTACACTGCCATCGGGGCCCCAGGTGGGGCACTATCTGGGGCGCAATCCTCGTGACGGGCGTGCCGAAACTGGGGACCCCCCCGCAAGCGAATCCGGCACTGGAGCCCGAAGTGGAGGGGCACTGCCACTGGCGCCTTTGGTGGAGCTCTCTATGGGGGCACAACCCGCGCGACAGGCCCGCGGACATGAACATGCAAAGCGCAGCCGCATGAGGAGGGGGCGAGGGAGGAGGAGGTGGAAGAGAATGAGAAGGAGACGCGCGTCGCTGCGGATTTCAAGCGAGGACTCAACAACACAGGAAAGTTGGGAAAGAAAGGAAGGAGACAATGCCTCATACATGCCGGGACAAAGTTGACAACCACGACCTTAGGAAACCCCAACAGAATGGGAGACCCCGACTGACCTGAGCATATACATCTACGCACGTGCCTAAGCATGACCTGACACATCGCAAATAGGCTCAATCACCATGCCTTTGTAGGGCCCCCCGTAGAAGTCGATGGGCTGACACACTTTCGAGAAGCCAGCGTTTTGGAAGATATCATTGAACTCATCGAGGGTCCGCTCCTGTCCAGAGAACACCAGCTGCATATGAATGTCTTGGCGCAACATTTCGTCGAATGTGTTGGGCGCGGAAGTGATGACGAAGTCAATGACCAGCACCTTCAGATTGGGCTTACCAGAAGCAGCGACGTTCCGGAGTATCTCGGCGCAGCGCCCGTCGTCCCAATTGTGCAGGATGCGTTTCATGATGACGAGGTTGGCTCGCACGGGAAGGACCTGGAAGAAATCACAAGGCGAAAAATTGACATTCCTCGCAGTGACTATCCCAGCCTGCTTGGCCTCCTCGACAACGGGGCGAAGGTCCAGCAGATGGCATGTGCAGCCTGGGCGCGCCAGCGCGACCTGATTGAGCAAGTCGCCAGTGCCGCCGCCCAGATCAACGACATCCCCACTGTCAGGCCACTGGTAGCCATTCACGATGCCCGGTATCGTCGAAGCCATGAGCTGTTTCATATACCTGCCGAAGATGATTTCCTCCTCTGGCTTCTCGACCGACATGTACGTGTAGAAGTCGCTGTTCATTGCGATCTGGAACGCGGACGAACCGCCCGAATTCCACATCTTGTCGACCCAGGCCAGGGAAAGTCCGCCGGCCCCAGCTTGCTGGGGGTCAGAAGGCGCGTAAGAAGATTGGCTGTCCCCTGCCCCTGTCCACCCCCCCAAGTCCAAGATGAGTCTAATCGTTGGCTGATGCATGACAAGACTGCCAACGGATAACACGAGTCCACTCCAGTGCATTGGAGCCATGCGCACTCGGAGGTAACGATCGGCCTTCGACTCTTTGTGGATGCTGGTATCGGAACATGCAGTCGTGTCGTCACATAGTATCGGCACACCTGTCGAATAGAATCGCACGCGATACGTCGTACAGGGCGCGCTCAAGTGCATGCCTAGTGGGCAGTAGTGCAGCGATAGCATGAAACATCCCCGTTCGCGCCACTGGACCAAAATGCGCTCAAAATGGGTCCCCTGACTCCTCCAGGGGTCCTCCAAACGCACCAGGTTTCCGAGCCGCGTCCTGCCGTGGAGACGAGGGGGCCCCCGAAGGCCAGGAAGCCTCGCTCCTCGATTCTCGAGGCTTGAAGCTTGAACCTCGAGGTGAACCGGCGACGCCTCCAGGATCCTAAAGATGCCCATAAGGACGGCTCCAACGTCCTTAGAACGTCTCAAGTAGAACTCGATAGGCACTGAGAAATCTCATGGGAGCACAAACACTTAAACATCATTACAAAACCTGTGGCTATTCGAGAATGCTTGCTATCTCGCCTCCTCACTTCCAGGCGTCTCCAAGAGGGCCCTGAAGACCTCCAGAAGGACCCAGACAGACCCAAATGCCTCCATGATGCGAATATTGTCCAAACTGGCTCGTTGCCAATTTCCCAGACAACCCAAAACTTGCTCCAAGACAACCCAAGCCCGCTCCAAGACGGTCCCCGGACTCCCCTACGCGGCCCCGAGACCCCAAAAGTGGCACCAAGACCCCAAGAGGTACAGGGGATGGCTCGAGAATGCTCAAACGAAGGTGAAAAGACCTCCAAGATGACCCCAGAGTACAATGCCCAAACGACAGCCGACAAGACGGGCCCAAACATTCTGTCACACACGTGCCCAGGTCATAACCGTGGACCTTGCGACTTCCATTGACATCTCACCTCGTCGTGGGGTCGGCGAAATGGCGTAAGCCCCTTAAACAAATTCTCGGTCGAAGTGCGCCAAAGGCAACGCAAATGCATTGCGCCACCTTTCCGCAACTGCAGGGAGCTCGCCGTGTGGCGAAAGCAACGCCCTTCAACCTCCTCAAAGATCTTGAAAGACGACATGTACCGCAAAGCCTTGTAGAGAAACGTGCTGTTCGCGATGCCCGTGCGCGCGGCGATGTCCACAACTGCAATCGACTCTTCAAGGCCAATGACATCCGGCACCCCCTTCCGAACGAGAGCGCCCAGGACTGGTGCAGCATTAAATTGGTCTAGCATCTCCGTCAGGGTCAGGACGCAATAGTCGTCCCTCCGCTCTGAAGCGATGGCGCAAGGAAGGGGCAACGGATCGACATTGTCCAGGCAGTGGTCCAGCGCGATCACGGTCGGCGTGCTCCTGTCGCTGTCGGACCACGCCTCGCCTTCGAGACAGCCTCGGCGAGCGCGGGGCGGCGTGCTGGAAGGGCTCGTCGAGACTCCGCGGTCGGCCACGAGCTGCCCACCGTTGAGGAGGATGTCCGCGGGGGAACGGATGAGGAGCAGCGCGTGCGCGCCAGAGGCGTCCCCGTCCGCGCACTGGACTGGCAGCAACTGGTGGCAGATCTCGCCGTCGCTCCAGAGGGCCGCGTCCCCTGGCGCGAGCACGGTCAGCGGACACGGCCGGCCGAGCCCGTCGGGGGCGCCGTGAGAGACGGCCTCTGCACCGCCGACGTTGGCTCGCGCGAGGCAGGCCATCGCAGCATGCGCCCCCCCGTCGGTGTGGATGCCCAGCCCAGTGGCGCTCTCCCGTGTCGCGTCGCAGGAGGCGCCACGCCTCGGGGAGGTCGCCTGGAGCTGCAGCAGCAGCACGGTGTTGTCTGGCTCGCTCCGTTCGGCGCAGAACTGCAGGATCACTCTTCGCAAGGGTCCAAGCAACACCTGGCGCGGGATCATACTGTACCTACGCGGGGCGTCTCCGCGGGAATCGTTGCAATCTCCTGGTTCAACGATGTAGTCCTGGTCCAATAGGAAGATGTCTCCGCGGGTGTAGAGCACAAATCGGATGGTCTTCTCATAGTAGGCATGCTCCTTCTTGGACGGGTCGGCACAGATGTCACCAGTGAGGAATGAACAGGTCGCGTCGAGATCTTCTCGTCCGACTGCTTTTGGGCAGAACTCAAAGGGTTGGGCTGCGAGACCCTGATCCTTCAGGACGCCTTCGCATCGTGAGAGCGGGATCTCCGAACAGCTGCGAAACATCGCCATGCGGGAAGTTTCAAAAACAGCAAGGCACTCGGGTGATATCAAGCGCCTGCGGCAATAACGGCTTGCGTAATAATTACGTGGGGCGGAGATTGGCAGGGAAACAAAAGGTTTGTGCCCAAGTATGGCTGTTAGGTCGCTGCCTGTGGATGTCAGTTTTACGAGGGGCCAACGCCTCCAGATGGAAATCGAGGATCTCAACATTGACCAGGTATGTCCCAACAGGGTCCTCAGAAGGTGCGTGAAAAAGCCAGGCGTGCCCCAAAAGACCCCGAAAGCCCAAAAGCACCCCAAGAGAGCCCCAAGATTGACCCCGACGGCGGTTTTCTGGCTGCAAGCTGGCGAAACTGTTCAAGGACCTTTCTTGGGTGGTCGACTGCATCCTGCATGGAACCAAGAGACTCCAAACGAGCCCCAAGTAGGCCTCAGAGGCTCTTACAAAGTCCTAAGCACGGCTCCAAGATATTTACAAGTGGCTCCCAGAGAACCCCCATGTTGGTCACGGGGTAGGTGCTCAAATTGAACCCGCTTTCGCTTATACTTGTGCCCCGTCCTCATTGTTTCATGTAAATACATCCGTTTCCTTCTCACGACAACTCGCGCGAGAATACGTTTCTGTACTAGTTCGCGCGAAAAGGGGAGCATCAGTCATTGCCGATCACAGGTTGATACTGCCAAGTGCGGATGTTGCTGTGACGCTGGGAAATACGCAATCGCGGATAAGAGGGAGGGGACGGCGGGGCTGCTTTGCCGGGGCTGCGGGGCTCGATCGCCAACGCTAAGAAGCCCGCCGCGGGCGCCGATCCCTACTGTGCATAAACTGTCGGCGGATCACGAGGATCAAAAATGAAAGAAGCCCGCCCCGGGCGCCGGCTTCTTTTCAGCACAACCAGCCCGCCACAAGCGATGATTTCCTCAGTTATGTGTACGTGGGTCGCCGGTGGGTCATGGGCGTAGGTCGCGGGTGGGTCGCAAATGGGTTACGGATGGGTCGCGGGTAAATCGCGGGCGGGTCGCAGGCGGGTCGCGGGTTGGTCGCAGGTGAGTCGAGGGTGGATCGCGGAGACCGGCCCATAACGGCCCAAGATGGCCCCAAGACGCCCCCCGAAGCGCTGACCCGCTCGTGGAGGGAGACCGTGGATCGTAGCAAGGTGGCCCGAGGAAGCCCCCAGGAGCCCCCAAAAGACGGCGGCCTCTCGGAAAGCCGCCCAGAGGGTGGGAGTCAAGGCACCTGACGCCTCCAAGACGGCTAAAAAGACCTCCAAGATGCCTCTAAGATGGCTAAAACGGCCTCCAAATTAGCCGAAGAAGGTCCATGATGGCCTCCAAGATGGCCCAAGGGGGTCCAAGAGGCCTTCAAGTTCGTCCAAGATGCCTCCAAGAAGGTCCTAGATGACCTTGAGACTGCCTGAGATGGCCTCAGGACGGCTCAAGAGGCCCCCAAGACGGCCCGAGAGGCCCCCAAGAGCCCCTCCAGGAGGACCCGAAGAGGCCATAGAGAGCTTGTTTTGCTAAACCCTTGTCTTCCCCATTTGGGGAGGGGGGTCCCACTCCTCTCTCCCTGGACCTGGACGGGGCGCCCCGCGAGTGATGGGAAATCACTCAAACCAGCAAGGTAATTATCACGTAACTCTGGAGTTAAATCGTGAGCCTGAATCGGAAAGACGGGAGCTGGAATCGGAGCCGGGGTCGGGGAGATGGGATGGGAGCTGGAGTCGGTGAAACGGGATCTGCACTCGGAACCGGAGTCGGAGAGATGGGACGGCCGCTGGAGTCGGAAAGCTGGGAGCTGGAATCGGTGCTGGAGTCGGAAAGGTGGGCGCCGAAACAATGTCGGAGAGATCGGGCGGGAGTTGGAGACGAAACCAGTGTCGGAGATAGGGGAGCCCCAGGGTTCAAATCAGACGATTTTATGGGAGCCTCTCTGGGGGAGGGAGACTTTTGGTGTGCCCGCGTGTTTTCTGGTTGAACTCGAGTACACCAGAGTTCTGCGTCGCTATGCAGCTTCGCCTGGCGGGGCGCCAGGCGACTCCTCGGCTCGCCTGGGGACGCGCCCGTGGGTTGTCGCCCCCGCGTTCCCATGTTTGGCGTTTGCCCCTGCGGGGCCTTGTCGTCGGCCGCCACAGATTTCTGTTCCCGGAAAGGGCGTGGGCCCCGGGGTTCTCTTTTTGGATGGTTTCCCCCTCAGTTTTGACGGCTGTAGGGCCGGCGAATTTATTTTGCTATAAATAACGAAGTCGCCTAGGGCTGGCGAATCAAGATGTCGAGGATGTCCCTAACGAAACGCTGGTTTTTGAAATCCCGATCGATTAATCACAGGGTGCGGAACACATTTTGGTCGAAGAAGTGCATTCCGTACAAGTGGGAACCACGTGTTTTCACGTGTCACGGCCACACCCAGGTAGGTATCTAACATGGTGGTCCCGAGCTGGAACCACGTGTTTTTACGTGTCCAGGCCGAGCAGGGGGGTATCTATCATGGTGGTCCCGAGCTGGAACCACGTGTTTTCACGTATCCAGGCCTCCCAGGGGGGATATCTAACATGGTGGCCCCTCGCTGGAACCACGTGGTTCCACGTGTCCAGGCCACCCAGCTAGGTATCTAACATGGTGGTCCCGAACTGGAACAACGTGTTGTTTTCACGTGTCCAGGCCGAGCAGGGGGTATCAAACATGATGGTCCCGAGCTGGAACCAAGTGTTTTCACGTATCCAGGCCTCCCAGGGGGGATATCTAACATGGTGGCCCCTCGCTGGAACCACGTGGTTCCACGTGTCCAGGCCACCCAGCTAGGTATCTAACATGGTGGTCCCGAACTGGAACAACGTGTTGTTTTCACGTGTCCAGGCCGAGCAGGGGGTATCAAACATGATGGTCCCGAGCTGGAACCAAGTGTTTTCACGTATCCAGGCCTCCCAGGGGGGATATCTAACATGGTGGCCCCTCGCTGGAACCACGTGGTTCCACGTGTCCAGGCCACCCAGCTAGGTATCTAACATGGTGGTCCCGAACTGGAACAACGTGTTGTTTTCACGTGTCCAGGCCGAGCAGGGGGTATCAAACATGGTGGTCCCGAGCTGGAACCAACTGTTTTCACGTGTCCAGGCCCCCAGGAGGCCCCAGGAGGCCTCCCCAGGGCCCCAGGACGGAACGTGTCAAGTTATTACACATCTGGTGTCAATTCGTTTACTTGTTGTTGCTTGTGTGCCTCCCCCCACTGTTGGGGGCCCAGACGACCGCATGCTAGCTATGCCCCCATGGGTGGCTGCGACACGTGATTGGCACGTTCATTGGCACGTCATTGGCCGCATGTTAGCTACGTATCCCCCAATCGCGCGGTGCACGTCCATTGGCACGTTCCGTAGCGCGTCCCCTTGGCACGTCCCGCGGTGCGTGCCCATGGCACGTCCCCTGGCTCGTCGCTTGGCGCGTCCCTTGGGACGTTCCGCGGCGCGTCCTCCTGGCATGTCCCCCTGTCGATTAGTTCTGGGGCAGCTACCATCTGCTCAGGCAGCTCGAGCTTAAGATCCAGATCAGTTCGGTCAGGACTCGAATGGCAGGGAGGGCTCGATCTACAACGCTACATAGAGCACAGTCGCGGCATGGCACGTCGCAGTTCAGCACGGCCCAGCACAGCACAACCGTCGGCACGGTACATCAAGATCGAAACACTCAACATTGCACCTTGGCACGTTCTTTGGCGCGTTCCGTGGCGAGTCCCCCTGGCACGTCTCGCGGCGCGTCCCCTTGCACGTCCCGCGGCACGTCCATTGCCACGTCCCGTAGCGCGTCACCTTGGCACGTCCCGCGGCGCGTGCCCATGGCACGTCCCCTGGCACGTCGCCTAGCGCGTCCCTTGGGACGTTCCGCGGCCCTGGCACGTCGCGCGGCGCGTCCCCTTGCACGTCCCGCGGCATGTCCATTGCCACGTTCCGTAGCGCGTCACCTTGGCGCGTCCCGCGGTTCGTGCCCATGGCACGTCCCCTGGCACATCGCCTAGCGCGTCCCTTGGGACGTTCCGCAGCGCGTCCTCCTGGCATGTCCCCTCTGTCGATTAGTTCTGGGGCAGCTACCATCTGCTCAGGCAGCTCGAGCTTAAGATCCAGATCAGTTCGGTCAGGACTCGGATGCCAGGGAGGACTCGATCTACAACGCTACATAGAGCACAATCGCGGCATGGCACATCGCAGTTCAGAACGGCGCAGCACAGCACAGCCCTCGGCACGGTATATCAAAGTCGATACATTCAGCATTGCGTTGGTCCATCGCCCAATCAAGGTGTCTTTGGAAACGTTGCCATGCGCTACATTGCTATATTCCTTTCCGGGTTCGTGGGTCGATCATGTTTGACAAAAGGAATTGATTGCCGCACGCTTGCAAGTCCCCAATGCTTGGATGACTTCGCGCAGGGGCCATGGATTAATCCAGGGGGGCTGGATTAATCCAGCCCTGGTGGCCAAGGTTGCCTGCGCGCCTCTCGCGCGCGCGTAACGATAAGCGGCCAATGTTTACAAGCGTTTTGCAGGGAAATCGGTTGTCTCTAAACGCAGCCTGCTCCCCCTGCATGCATTGTTCGCGCAGGTTTTGGCGCGCTGCACCAGGAGTATCCCAGAGTATCTTCGAAGCTTCGTATTGGGTTTCGTGTGGGGCCTACAATGGTTTACTATTGGCGTTCCCATGGTTTCCTTATGGAGATCCATCTGGGGTTCCCCATGGTGTTTCCCATGGTGTGTCCTATGTGGTTTCCTTGGGTGCTTCTATGGGTTTTCCTATGGGGATTCCTACGGAGGTTTTCCTACGGGGGTTCCGATCGGGTTTTCCACGCGGGTTCCCATTGGGTTTCCTGCAGGGGGTCCTATGGGGATCCCCGCGGAGACCCCGATAAAGTTTCCTATGGGGTCTACCATGCGGTTTCCTATTTGCCATGACTAAGATCGGTGTCCATTGAAAAAACTCATCCGCCAACGACATCCGCCAACATCTTGACTCATAGGCATCCGTAGAAACTGACTAGTGCAACTCCAGGCAAGCAGCTCAAGGCATCCACCATGGGGTCCGATCCGACCAAATGGGGTCGAAGGATCATCCCGCCTCGCCGATGCATAGGCGACGCGGCCTGCTATGGAGCCCCATGTTATCCGCGCCTACGTCGCCAATGCATCGCCGACGTCGACGACGCATCCCCAATGCATCGCCGATGCATCGGTGAGGCATCGACGATGCGGCAGTTTGAAGGGGGCTGGGAGGCCCCGCCAACAGCTTCGCCGCAGGCGAAGCCAAGCTCCAGCCCGGCTGTATGAGAACAGTTCAGCAGCTAACCTATACGAAGACAGGAAAGGAGACGGACCCAAAGGAGTTGGACCCGTCAGCGAGTTGCCCCGCGAATGTAGGGCATACGCATCAGGCGGCGTCAGAACTTGATGTCTGGCCGGCCCGATATGGCGTATGTATCTTCAGGTCATGTTTGAAGGTCTGTATACCTCCCATGACTTGTAGGAGCATTTCTCTGTCAATGCTCCCTTTTGTGTGTCCATCCGCAGTCATATCGCGGGTATCACACCACTGAATGCCATGCACGATTCCGCGCTCCATCATCTGTCGTATCCAACTTATGTGTCCTAAAAGGGTACACTCAGTCGGCTTCTTCAAGTCTTTGCTTGGCAAGGACTTAAAGACATACTCAGCATCAATGGCCAAAGTGACCTTGATGCACAGGACACCCAACTCAAGTATGTCTTCCAACTGAGTGGGTGTGAGTGGCCCCGCATGGAGCTCGTGCAAAGTCACAATCGTGGGATAACAGTCATCCAAATTGTGGGCTGCTGCAAGTGTCTCTGCTGAGTAGCTTGAGCAGACATGCAAGCGGTGAGACTTGCAGTACGCATCAATCAAGTGAACGACAGGCTTGCCAGATGACGTGTTTCCACGTCGTAGCAGGTTTGCCCCGCGATTGCCATAGCCTTTGACGTCGTCATCGGCGTCTCCACTCAGGCGTCGATAGCCTAGTCGCTATGTAAGTCGACCTCGCCCGTGGGGTTTATCGCCTGGTAGACGATCTTCTTCGGGCAGGCCTGTAGTTTTCTGGTGATCGCGTTCAATCGTCGCACTTGAATATTGGTCGGTTCTTGGACACGCTGGAGAGATACAACATAGACCATCAACCAGATCTGCATGATCAATGCGCATGCCGGCGCACCTCTGGGGCTGACGAACATATCTGCCACCCTCTTGGTCGCTTGAGCGTCAGCGTCCGCGCTGGTCAATTCAGGATGTTGTATAGGACGGAGCTGTTGAATGCATTCATCTTGATCCAAAGTGGCATTGCCGTCCTCATCCTTGGTGTACCTCACAGCGCAGTTCGTATGTGTGTGCTTGTTGAGTTTACACTTACCAAAAGTATCCTCAACGCAATTGACATACTCGTCAATAGTGTCCTCAGTACCGGCCATGTTAATGTCATCAACATGTTTGGCCATGAGCAAGTTATTGCTCGTCTCGAACTCCTCGTCGTAAGACGTAGGTCGGAGGCCAAATCCTCTGGTGTTTCTCCTGAGCTTAAGTGAGAAAGCCCGTGGGGCGTCCTTAGTGCCTGTGCCCGGTTTCAAGCACTGCAGACAGTGCTTTGACTCGTCGTAGGTCTCAAATCGTGGAAGAGCACGGAGCACAGTTGCCGACCCAGGCGGCAAAGTAAAGCACACCACACGCTATTTCTCACCAGTTGCCTCGGCGAGTTCTCGATTGGTCAATCCCTTTAGGAAGGCCATGTTGATGTCCAGGGAAGCAATGTTCCACTGTTTCTTGCACGCTGCCGTGCTGGCAAGTAACCTCTGGCTTGACCTTCTGGCCGTTCCCGAACATGTCTCTACATCGAAAGCTTCTAAGTCCATGAGGCCTCGAAGTGCCAGACGAAGTCGGATGGTGCGTTCCATCTCACCCTTGTCGTTTAAAACGTATTTCCATTTGTATACATATCTCGAAGTCATGATGTTCGACGCTTTGGCGATATCCTGCATGTTGAAACATTTATTGTCGAACCATGTCTTGAGTTCAGTGAAAAGGGCCTTCGACATTTTCTCGGGATTCGCCTGGATGTCAGCCTTAGCGAAGAGGTCATCTTCCTTGACGACCACAGCTCGCTTTGCAGCGGCAGCAACATATACTCGCATGGTGGTCACCCGGCCGGCGTCCAACAGCATTTGTTGCTGCTCGGACAGGACTACCTTTGACATTTCTGTTTAAAACAGAGTTCAACGTATGGACCGTTTTCGTCAGAGTCGAGTCCATAGCTGTCGTCTTCGACCAGGGTGCACAAGGGAGCGTGGTACGTTTCCTCGGCATCAGGATCACGAGTGCGCCCCCACTTCGGCAGGTGTCCCCGCTGTTCATCAGCTACAGTAATCAACACATTCTGATCAGGAACTGTCTGTGTGGGTACGGTAAAGAGATCTTCAAGTGGAGCTGCCTCCAACAATTCCTTTTTCCTCTCGCAACTCTACGCACCAGACCTCCATAACATGTGACTCAAGATCAGCTTCTGCTTTTTCGTAGATCGTAGACAGCCGTCCGTCATCATGTTCTGGCTCGGCTTCTGAAGCCTCTCTAGCGGCTCCCTCAGGTGTCGGCGCATCAGCCAAGTCCTCGAATTCTGACATATCCTGATCGAAGCCTGCCTGAGGTTTGGTGGACTTCAGGCATTGGATGATTCGTGAATGTGCTGATCCAGTTATATCATATAGATTCAGAGCAGTACCTTCTGCTTCATAGTAATGGAATCCTGGATCCACGTCGTTATCGTAATCAACCAATGTGCAACTGTCAGCACAAGTAACGGGGGGTAGCTTATGAATACTCTTGGCTAGTCTGACCGAAACAACACTCTCGATGCGGAAGAAGTTGCGGATGAGATATTGTAGGGCCAAGTGTACCTTTGGAGATAGGCGACTTGCCGTTGTCATATGAAGCGTACCCTTCTTGGTCGGCACATCGCCAAATTTCAACGCAGGTCTCCCCGCTGAAAGGCTAGCTACGAATGTCAACACTGTACGCAGCGCAGCGTTGCCAGAGCCAATCTCTCGGGCTATGAGTGCTTCAATGTAGAGCGAATGTCTTGCATCGCCGTATTGTACTTGAACATCTGGGTTGCCTACTCGGATGATGACCTGACCCCTTTCGGGATAATTCCTCACAACTGGGAACGGGCCATTCCAGCCTCCCCAGTCATCTGTAGTAGTCGTAGGGCGATGGTAGTCAACCAAATCTCCTTCGTCATAATAAGGTTGACCTGTAACTGTCGTCTTAGTGCGTAGAGCACGAGTGGTCTTAGCTACTGCCGTGGCCTGTGTGATCGCCTCAATGAATACCCTGCGTATTGTCTGTTCACGAGAATGATCTGATGTTCCTGTCGACTGCTCGTGGTCCAGAACAGGGAGGTCAGGGAGCATTGCTGGTTGCCGCCCAAATAGTGCATTGCATGGAGACATCGCGTTGTAGAAAGTGAATGCGTTGGCAGCAAACAAGGCTTCATGCAGTAGTCTAGTGAACACAAGAGGTATGTCTAACCTGTTGAGTTCAGCCCCCATTACGTGAAGTAGACGACGCAGGATGCCATTTCTGGCCTCGATCGCCGCAGCGTGCTGTCCACGCGCGCGTATTCTAAGTTCAGTGCCTTTTGCCTTGAGGACTGCTTTCGCTGTGTCATTGTTAAGGGCACCTTCTCCATCCAAGTAAAGTACCTTAGCTGGTCCAAACTGCATCCACCACTGATGATATGCATCCAGGATAGTAGTCATCGTTTTATCTTGTAATTCCATCCCAGTAGCATATCGTATACAACGATCGATAATGTGACATATGTTAGGTTCTTACTTGTAGGCTATCAAGTCACATTCCACTTCATGATTAAACTTGCCAGGTAATGCAGTAGAGGGCATAACTGTGTGTCCAGGTTTGTCCAAAGCTCTGCATTCTCGGCATGTGTCGCAGACGCCCTTGATGAGGTTGAGTCTAACACTGTCCAGACCTATTTTGCTTCAGATGAGTCTCATCTTAAGCTCTTTCGCGCGGAACCAGCGTAAATGTAGCTTTCGCAACTCGCTTGTCACCACGCTGGGGTCAAGGCTTCGTAAATTTTGTAGACTGGTTTGTACATCGAACCGTGACCAGTCTGGTAGTCGTGGTCGTGCGGCAGGGTTCCCTGCTGGTGGTGGCGGAGGCGCTTCTCCACCTTGCTGTCGACCACGTCTGACTCTAACCTGTGGTAGTCGGAGGTGGTCATCCGAGCTACCGGCTCCACTTGAGGCAGGTTGCCCTGCAGCTGGCTCAGCAGCATGTCTTCCAACAGCGATGTCGTGACTGCGTGCACCTGCGGAAGATCCAGCTCTCAGGCCAGGTCTAGGTGCTCTCAGTCGCGCAAGTGCTAGTGCTGCTGGCGCCCCAGGTGGAAGTGCTGCAACTTCGGCAGGATCTGGCGGCGCAGGTCCTGCTGCCGGCCCGACGGGAACCGGCGGGATCTGTCCATGATTGTCGGGAAGCTTCCGAGGGTTGGCAAACTTGCATTTGCCAGGTGTTAGTACATGTCCAGGCGTGTTCTTCCCGTAGTTCTTCTAACAACTCGGACACTCCCAATGATAGTCATCCTTGTCGTGCCATCTGCAATGTCTCGGATTCCGATCATGTGATGGAGAGTGCATATTCACGGTATCCGCGCAGGCAGGATAGCCAAGCCCCCCCGACGGTGGTCTCGCAATCGAGCCGTCCGGTTGTCGGGGGAGACTCGGATCGTCCAAATCGCATCCCCTTGCGTTGGTCGCCAACACGGTAGACGAATATGGGTAACCATGGAAAGGGCCACGAGCTGTTTGGAAAAAGTCGTGTGCGATCTGAACAGATTCAACAAAGAGCGACTGCATCTTTGGCGTCTACTGCGCAGCCATGGACAGTTCCTTATTGCACACCGACGCATGTGGATGATGGCCATCACATCGCTTTCGTTCAAAAGGCGTAAGTAATAAGCGGTGATTAGCCATGATCTAAGTCGGTTTTCGCATTAGCACCCGTGGGAGTCACGTAGGCCTGTAGTACATTGATCCGTATGTACTTTGCAAGTGCCCTTGCTGTTGGCCAACGTAGTCCATGGCGGTATCTGACCCATCCAGGTCCCAACTGGTTGTTCTCGTAAACAGAATCGTCGAAGATAAGTTTGACGTACAGCTACCTTCCCACAGAACTTGATGCGTGGCAAATCCTCTTTATGATGTTCGTGCCAGGTGTCGTAGTTAACCTTAGCATTGAAGTAGGAAGGCAAGCCAGTCGTTCGGCAGCTGGGTTGTAGCATGACAACCTTAACGAAGCAAACGTCTAAATAGTGCATCACTGCATCTTGGACCTCCTTGTTTCCTAGATCAACGAAAGTACGTTTGTCGAGGTTTCCCCCTGAAGACATACCTCGGCTGAATGCTAGCTGGGGGATGCCTCCAATTCCCCCACCTAGTTCTAACATATCTACCTTGTTGTGTCGTCCATAACACAGGGTGGGGGCAATGGAGAATTCATCTGCATAGGGTTCAGCAGGTTGCCCCGCAGGTAGGGTGATGAAGGTCTCCTCTTCACCGTCGATCTCCGTGTCGGAGTCCAAAGGTACATTGGTGTAGTACGAGCTACACCCGAGTCCTTTGAGGTCGTCTCCACAGTCGTCGTTGCCTTCTTCGACTATTTTGGGTATCTTGCGCGGTTTGATGCCAGCTTCTTTGTCTGCCTTATGTTTTTCTTTTTGTTTAATTCTGGCATCTGTTGGTAGTGCTATCTGTTGTTCTGTTTCTGGTAAGCTAAGTGTCGGAAATTCTGGAATAGAGGGTAGCACGCTGCCGCGCTCAATCGAAGGGGGAGGAAGACGATCGTCATCGATGATGACCACGCGCCTTGAGCGTGGACGCGAGCTGCGTCTCCCAGAAGGCATGACTCCGGCTGCTCCCAGTAGCGTCGGGTACGGATGTTAGTAACACCATCCGGTAATGGTGCGTTAGTTGTCCCCAGTCGGCTGGTCCTGGATCTTGATGTCCTGGATGATCACGTTATAGTCCAGGTTCATAGTCACCCGTCTCACAACATGGCCCCATGCAGGGCCATTCTTAGGAGACTGAACGTAGGTTCGGACTCCTTTATCAACACGAGTGTGAATACTCAGATGCACAGCACTTGTATGGTTTCTTTGCGTTTTATGTAAGTCCATTGGATCGTCAACCTTGCGGTCATGATCGCTAGTGTCTTTTTCTGTCATTCGGCTTTCTGAGCACCGTGTCCGTACCAATCCAGAATATGCTCAGTAGGATCTGCAGGTTTCAGTGGGGATGCGTTTGCACGTAGTGGCCACTTGCAGATATGATCCGCTGGGCAACTTGTTCGCGCGGCCGTACTTGAAGCCGAAAAGGCAGAATCGCATGCGCATGACTTGCAAATCGAGATTTTCGATAACATCTCGCATGGGACCTTGTCTCCAGAAATACCGTGGTGGCCCCACCAGTACAATAGTCATACGTAGAGCCCGAGTCTTTGACATCAGATTTTGGATACGCTGGCAATGTGGCCCTGCCCGTTTGCCAGGCAGCCTCACATACCAGTCGGCAGGTGTTGCAACCCACAACACTTGGTAATCACCCGAGAGTAGCGCACCCAAATACTGTGTACCAGTGGAAGTCATCACCTCTGCATGTGTGATACAGTCGCACAGGTATCCACGGGCTCGGAGTTCAGCGCAAGCTGTCCGTATATCCTCAATAACGAATGCACGAGAATAAACATGATGCGACAACCCTTCTTTTTCTGCAGCGGCCACACAGCCGGGTCCACTGCTGTCTGCGGCAGCCGCGCAGCCGGGCTCGCCGCGGCCCCTGGCACGCACAGCCGGTGCCTGGGAGAAGATTGCAGGTTTCCCCGCGCTTGCTGACAGCACCTGAGTGGTCGGCCTGCCCTTGCAAGCGCGAGTGGCCGCGGCACGCGCCTGCCCCCGCCCCTCGTTTGGCGACGGGGGCGCCCAAATACCAGCGCCGTGCTGCGCTGCAGAACTGCTGCTTGAAGTGAATATATCAAACTTCTCAACAGCATCATTTTCTTCCGCAGGTGTCCCTGCATGTGTGTCAGGAGGAGTCCATTTCTTCCCCTCCTCGTGAATGGCCTGATAGATCTTCGCCTGCAGGTTGTGGAGGGCGAAGTCTTTGTCGGCCGAGATAGGGGTAGTCCCAAAGGACGCATTTCTGCGATGCCAGGTCCTCAAGGTGTTGTTCACCAAAGACTGGATCGTGAAAGCGAACGTCTCCTCATTGATGGAAAAGCTGATGCCCTGCGCGTCTTGCGACATCATGTATGCATGGGCATCGCACACAGCAGGTGCCCCTGCATTTGGCTCCGGGTCGGAAGCCTCCTTGACAAGCAACGGAGCTTCTTCACACTGAGGATTGGCCGTGATAGTTAAGGACATCGACCCTTGATCCTCCGTAGCCGTTTCGTATTCATCGGCCTTGAGTGCCAGATGCCCGGAAGGCGTCTTCATCAAATCAAATACCCCGGCACACTTTCCGAGTAGAACCTTGTACATTTCCACTCCAGGGATGACCATTTCTCGCGCCCCTGCTCGAGGATCAGGATGGCCCTCACGTTGGACATGCCCCTCAGATCCAGAATAGCAGGGAGGTTCTCTCCAGCGCCCTCAGCCGCATTTGCTGAGGAAGTGTCGAGTCTCGACGCAGCAGGTCCCCCCGCAGAATCTACCCCTTCCTTGCACGCGATTTTGCAGCGCAGGGATTTATCACAAATCGCAGCACCGTGTCCCACTCCAGACACATACAGTCTGTTTGTGAGATTAAACCTTTTGATGGCGTGTCCGTGGGAACGTGATATCCGCTCGAAATTATGTGCCGTCTTTAAACAAATGATATTAATAGTACTGCCAATATCCAATAAAATAGCCAACATACCGTTGATCATGGTCCCGCTGTTGGCTGCCAGAGCTAATTCACGGCGTTCGCCGAATAGTCCAAGAACTTCGGACACTGTCGTACCGCGTAGGCCTTTTTTACGGCGCCTTTGCTCCAACACCAAGTCGTTTCTTGACAGAGATGTAAACACATTCATGTACCCACGCGCTTCTTCTTCCGTAGTAGGCCTCTTTTCAAAGATCCAAGCGGCGGGGGTATTCGTCATACGTATATGGGTGTGACGTAGGAACAGCGGGCAGATTCATGAACATATCTTCCTCCGCGCGCATGCTCACCTGGCCGTCGGTATTCACCATAAGTACCGTATGCACCATGTCGCGCTCAGAGATCCCACTGCTACCACTGCGCATGCTTACCGGGCTCTCAGTTCTGCACTGACTGCGTGAACGAAGGTCTCGCCCATCTGGCATGTATGCGTGTGAAGACTGAAGCAATTGGGCGCTCCTGTCAGTAGCCCTTTCCGCGCGCTTCAACCATGTATCATTCACTGGTACCGAAGGTGGAGCCGACCAGGCAGGTGTCCCTGCATTGCTGTCGGTCTCTGCTACCAGTGGAAAAGGTACGTCAGTGGCAGGTGCCCCTGCAAGTGTAGCTGCTTCCTCTACTAAACCCGCGTTGGCCGATGATGCAGGCATCCCCGCGGGAGTCGTCGTCGATATCTCCGCGAAGCTGGTCATCATGGCTGTAACGCGGTTGAGCTCTTCACGGAGGTCCCTGAGCTCGTTCGCCCTCTGAAGAACATCTCCATGACGACCATGTGTTTCCTGATCTCCAGCAAGGGTGCAGTGGAACTCGGCAGCAATGAGGCCAACACCCCTGCATATGGCACAGGGGGGCTCACACGCGGAACCTTCCATGTTACCAGCCACCTGTCTATCCACATGGGCGTGTACCACACGATCCCAACATTGTGCGTGGAATATGTGACCGCACTGGAGACGCCAGATCTTGTCGTGATTCATGAACAGGTCCAGGCATATGGCACACTTACTGAGATCGCCGTCACTAATGATAGGCGGTGTTGCCGCTGGCCTGATGCGCATCTGACGCTCCAGGGTGGATTCAGCAGCTTCGAATCGAATAGGTGAGAAAGTCGGCAGCTGCATCGATGCATCCATAGCTGGACTGCTCGCAGGTGTCCCTGCTGCATTGTGGTAAGCAGGTTGCCCTGCGCGGCTCAGCATTCTGTTGGCCTGGCGATATTGATGTCGGCGCTGCCGCGTGGCCTGCATGGCCAAATTGGCTTGCTGCGCCTCGTGTATGGCCAGGATCTCAGGGCGCATCTCTCCCATGGTCGGTGGCGGCACTAAGCCTGGAGCCTGCTGCTGCACATCTTGATCCATGGAGGGTGCCAGATAACCATAGTGAGGTATATGTCCTGGCACACCTGATGCATATCCTGAGCCACGTGTCAACTGAGACTGCTAGAAATCGTCGGCCGTCGCCCGAACATGTGGGTTTTTAGGCAGTGTTCCCACCCGAGCAGTTCCACTCACCTGCGCATGATAATCAGGAAAGAGTGGATGATGCATTGGCGCTGCCGTTGGACGATCAGCAGCTGTTGGATCGTAAGTCGGGTGGCTGAAGAACGCTGGTACATAACCAAACCGATCGGGGTTGTCCGGAGAAGGGTTTGGATCCAGAACATACTCCCACGGCGGCGTCCAGTTGGCACCAGGGAGGTCTATGCCATCCCTCCGCATGCTCTGGGCGGCCTCACGCATCTGACGGTGCATCCATTCCTGCTGACCAACTAAACTTCCGTGTATAGCATATCGGCATGGGAAAGCAGGTTGCCCCGCAATTGGACGTGGTGATGCGAACGGCGATGTCGCCTGTAGAGCCTGGTAGAGCTGCGGATCCGTACGAATACTTTGGAGCCTCGCCTGCAGGCTGTTGGTGCTCCCAGCACTCTGTGGGGTGCCAAATGGTGTAGTAGCTCTGCTCATAGGAGCGAACGAAGCAGGTTGCCCTGCAGGTACTGGCAGCTGTTGAACCTGGGCACGCCACGGATCGTTAGCGTATAACGTACCAGCAGGCGTCATACCACTTGGCGTACTACCCGTCACATCAGCGCTCTGAGCCTGTATCCATGGCCCATCAGATCCCCCTGCACCATCGGAAGCGGTTCGGGACACTGCAAGTTGTAGGGGGTACCTGGAATGAACCAATGCTTTAACGATGAAGCGTCATTGCGAATCTCGTACATCTCATCAATTCTAATACTCGTGCACTGCTGGTTGTCGTCCTTCAAATAAAGGATTTATCCACATCTGTCCCACACGATTGCACTGACAAGTGTAACCTGGCAAGACCCCGATCAACGGGACGATATGAGCAGGAGGGATCCTGCCATCACGGCCTGCTGTCATGACGATGTCGTTCGCCGAACGCCACACTACAGCCTGTTCTTTTTCATTCCGGACTCATCTATCATGCCGATGAGCTCCAAGACAGCATAGGCCTGATACGCCCAGTGACGACGTTTAAGCAAGCGACGTACCGCGTCGAGATGCTTAGGGTGGTGATGTTCGCGTCCTTCTGCGGGCCATGTGTTGAGTATCTGCGATAAATATGCCCAACCGTCGTACTCGTCATAGGACGTAACTTCACGAATGAATATGTCTGACAAGTGACCACGATGGAATGGTTTGTGACGGAAGGCTGTTGCCAGCCACTCAGACACCTCACGTGGTTCTCCATACTCGAACGTCGGCCAGCGAAGATTGTCCGTGGCGAGGGCGTTCTTCAAACATTCCTTTTCTAAATCCAACGTGAGGGCAGGGCGTTTCCGCGGGATGTTGCGCACTGGTTGGCGCGCGCGCACCCTCGTCAGCATGGACAGCAGTGTCCACGATGTTGCACTGCACAACCATGGAGCGATCAGATCCATAATCACTTCGCGGATCAGATGCTGGATTGATCTTCATGCGGTTGCCTGTGCGCATCCTGCCCCAATATACCTTACATTCCGGTGATACTTCCAGCGCAAGGGCAGGTTGCCCCGCTGGACTGCCAGCAGGCTGCCCCGCAGAGCTCTGAGCAGGTTGCCCCGCAGACCGTGGGGCAGCCTTTGACGCTGGTGCCGCGAACGTTGCTGCGCCCGCAGCTGATGAAGATGCACCAGCGGAAGCTGTGGGCGCCCTTGGAGTTCCTTGCGGGATGTCGAAGTCCTGGTGTTTCTTCGCCTTGGTGTTGTTGGCCTCGATACCCTTGTCCATGGGCACTGCTCCTGGTACCTTTGGTGCAGTAGCAAGGAGCTCCTCAGTGCGCCTCGTGGAAGATGCATCCCTTGTTCCTGCCTCCAAAGTAAGCGCCCATCCTGACCTGTATGTC
This sequence comes from Prorocentrum cordatum, assembly GCA_963575745.1. Lineage (NCBI taxonomy): Eukaryota > Dinophyceae > Prorocentrales > Prorocentraceae > Prorocentrum > Prorocentrum cordatum. The sequence continues at coordinate 145,624 of CAUYUJ010014530.1, forward strand.
CGACCAGGTGTAGGGCCACGACGTGGAACAGGATCCTTTGGAGTAGGCTTACTGGTGCCCTGGAATCTGGCTGCTGCAGCGGACACTGCTGGGCCTCTAGATCGCTATCGATCAGCGCGTTGCTTAACAGGTTGCCCCGCATATCTCTTGATGCCCCTAGGATTAGGATCATCGCCTGGGCCCTTACGCTTCTTCCTCTTCTTCTTGCGCTCAGGATGATCAGGACCAAGATGGGCTTATTGAGCCAGAATCAGAATCAGAAGACGAGGGAAGTTCGATCGTTTCTGGCTTCGGTTCGGGCGCTGCCTTTGCCGCAGCTCCTGCCAGCGCCCCAAGCGCAAACCGGCGACAACGTTTTATGGGACCCCGGCCAGGATTCAAATCTTCACCACCTGGCCTCCTGAGGGCCATGTTCTTACTAGGAACTCTGCGTTGATTTCCTTCTCCACCAAGTAAATTATGATCTGCACTACGTCGTTCGGCTATGTAAGTAGCGATCCAGCCCACATGTCTCCGGTGACAACGTGATTGGGGTCGATCGGAATATCAGTATCACATGTAGCGTCCGCGATACCCGAATCACTTGCTTCACCGTCGCCAAGGGCGGCTTCCGTAGGATCAACCTCTTCAGCCATTTCAGCATCTTCATCTTCAACTTCATAGACGTCTGGTTGGCTCTATTCTTCTGATTTGTAATCGGCAGGTTTCCCTGCATGCCAAGCACGATTGAACTGCGCCAGAAAATGAGTAGGTGTCATGCTCTTCCAGATAGCCTTTGTTCGTGCAATTTCTGTCGCTGTAGCAGGGAGGTAATTCTCTTCAGTCAGCCGCTTATCGCATGGCGTTCTGTTGGGATCGGTACATTTGCCCCGACCATCTCCACGTGACCAAACCCACGGTGATCTTTTGAAATTCGGACTTCCTGATGGGAATATCATGGGACAGCCAAGCCTGTGATCGGCATAGCTGGGGCATGTGCAGCATAAGCCTCGACACTCCTTTTGATCCTCGATGATGGCCCTTTTGTGATCACGATCATCTTTTCGTATTGCGTTTTAGTATGTCCCTTCGTTGACCGAATGATAGTACCATCATCGTTTCGTTTAGCTTGGCGACGAGAATACCAGTGTCGGATTCGATGTTCGGCCCAACCTCTACCCAACCAGCACTGCGTCGCCCCTGCAGGTATGCACTGACGAGCCAGTCCAGGTTTGCCCCGGCCTTTTAAACGCTGTAATTGGCCTTCTGGATGTTCTTCTTCTTGATGCTGACCGTCTGGAGGCGGATTTCTCCGCAGACGTTCCCTCCACGGGGGGGCATGCGCTCTCGGCGTCTTCCCCGGCGGGCCACCTGAGGTTCACCGCTCGAAAGAGCACCACTGGAGCGAGCTCCCGCCCGATCTGGTGAACAAAAAAAAACTAGGAGCTCGACCGCGACGCACCATGCGGCCATCCTGTTCATCTTCGTCGTCCATCGGCGAAAGACTTGGACCGTCGTGATAATTCTTTTCCCTTATGAAGGGCACGCGGCGCGGCGATTGCATCGGACTGCTCGCAGACCGATCTGACGCAACCAAAGTGCACTGGAATTCTTCATTGTGTCCAAGCTCATATTGAATACGTTCAGATAGGTCGCCAGCGTCTCGCGGGCGCCCCCGCAATGGATCATCATCGATCGATTCCATGTTTGTCGGATTTCCAATCACCCGGGGATAGAGCACGGCATGAACTTCTTCATCCGTTGCAGGAATGGCAGAATCAAAGTCCGCGGGCGCCCCCGCCATGCCGAAGTCACCTTCGACGGGCACGTGGAAGTTCTCGACAAACTCAATATCTGCAGGTTGCCCCGCGATGGGTATACCCAGCCACTCTGCCAAGTCGATGTCGTTGTGGCCGGTGAACACCTCTTCGAACAGCTCGTCGGCGCAATTATCGAGGTTCATGCTGGCACACAAGTACCTGGCAGCCATGAAATGAATAGCTATGTCTGAGCCGCCAGCAGGGTCGGCCAAAAGTGACTCCCAGTCGACGCACTGCATGTCGGAGTCCGTTTGAGCCAAATGTATTGACGGACCCCTGCCTCTTCCATCGCCTCGGGGGCATTCGCGTCGGAACTGTTGTGTACTGTGGAATATGTCGCACTCCATAGTTTTACCGTTGGCATCCTTTGGATTCCCTCGTCGACCCTTACCTTTGCCTGACGTATGCCCACGGTTCCTGCCAGCACCTAAAAACATGTCTTCATACTGGGGCCCAGTGAGAGATGCTAGGAGTGCTAGTACGCCTCTACCATGTAGTCGCCGACGCTTACCTTTGCCTTTACTTCGACCCTTGCATTTTCCTTGGAGTGTCCGCCGTACCATACATCTTACCTTTCTGACTGGTTTCTCCATGAATCTCCGCCAACGACGCTTGTGCTTTTGATAGCCCAAAAATAACAACTGAGCCTGCTGCTCTTCAGTAAGGTATGTAGGCATATCAGAGTAGTCCAGCGCGGTAGCTTCATCATCAGAAGACGCATCGATACCGGTACCGGAGTCGAGATCGGACTCGGCGGGTTGCCCCGCAGAGCCCGTTAGGGTCATAGCTTGTACAGAGGAGACCGCGTCGGGTGGCCCCCTAGATCTGGCCCAGGGGTCTTGAGACCCCGAGGCCGTACCGCCATTCTGGGCCAACAATGCAGTGGTCTCAGACGGCGGCATATCATCGTTCCAGACGTTGTTAGCAGGTTGCCCTGCGTTGGCCTCTGTATGGAAGGTCTCGGTTCGGTGACCGTGACTAAAAATACCACCGATATTGCCAGGGGTTCTCTCAGCTATGTGAGCATATGACCTCGTACGTTCGAGGAGAACATCAAATTGTGCTTGGTCCCTCGGCATATGGTGGTTCAGAGGCTGCAGGAGCTGCTGCGCCCGCGACGTCCCCACTTCCAGAGCTCTGAATGATATTACTGCTAATATCTGGAAGTTGGGATGTTGAAGCCGGCGGCTTCTGCTTCGTAACGGGCTATCTCGAACCGTGCTAACGACTGGTCGATTCTTTCTCCCGCATGGACACGAAAGTCAATGAGAGCCGTGCCAGAGTTGAGTTGGCGTTCCTCTTCTAGGTTCTCGAATTTCGTGCTTAAGAGGAACATAATGTAGGTGACGCCGTCGGTGTGGCGACCACCTATATTGACACCAAAACTGATGACTGCTAGGGGAACTCTCATGGCTATGGTCCGTGCAAACCCTCCAAGACCGCGCTGGAGTGCGGCGGCCTGTTGGGAGGGCGTCATGTTGCCTGTGGTCACGTTGATCCAGGCGTGTACCTCGCGGACAAACTCGGGAAATGGTACTTGACCAGCAGGGTCCCAATGGGGGCCGGTCGCCCTAGTGTCGTCTCCGCCCCGCATATGTCCCACCGCACATCCAAGAGCAACCCAGATGAGCCCAAAGATAGTAACCCCAATCCAATGGTCTCGTAGGTCGTAGTCGGGTGTAGTCGGTGGAGACTCGTGTTTTGTCGTCGTAAGTCTGCGAGGGGTCGGAGGCGGCAGTATATCGTATCGCATGTTTCCATGCAGTATATCTTCGAAGATATTTCCAATTGGAGTAGGTGGGTGGACTTCAGGAGTGTAATAGCGCAGGGATGTAGAATATGAGTAAGTATGAGTAAGAGACCTCCGCTGGAGCAGAGGTTTCGCTGCAAGTTTCCTTGCGGTACTGCGTATCTATGTACACTCCTCCGCGCAATGCCACTGCACCCTGTTCCACCGTAACTGTAGTCCACCAGACAGTGCCGTGGATGGTGAGGAGTAGAGCTAGAGCTGACCACCATAGGCCAGCTCCGCTACGAAGTTTGAAGGGGGCTGGGAGGCCCCGCCCACAGCTTCGCCTCAGGCGAAGCCAAGCTCCAGCTCGGTTGTATCGTAGCAACGATAGTCCCAATGCAAGAGGGGAAGCCATGTCAAGTAAAAGGGGATGCCTTTTAGTATCGATAGCGATAGTGTGCCTCGCGGTGAGGCACAATCAAATCTAGGCGGCCGGCCGCTTGAACCAAGACGGCCGCGGGCGCACGCTCGCTTCCGCTCCTTACGTCCCCCAGCTCGCTGTAGAGTGCGGCGCCAGTCTCCGCTCGCATCGATTGTGATCCCATCTGGGAAAAAACACATCGACGATGATCAAAACGGTAACGATGAGTTCTCAATATGTTTCATCATTGACCTATCTCTCATGCCGCCTCCATGCTAAACTTGAATGACCAAGGTGCATGGCGCGAAGCGCCAATGCAGTGTTTCAGCCTCCGAACCTCCAAAAAGGAACCCGAGATGACCCCCAAGAGAATCCAAGAGGCGTCCAACAACCCTCTGGTGCTCGTATCTGACACTGTGGCGAGATGGGCCGCAAGCCACTAGATGAATGCAGATACCGGATGTCTGGGGAGGGATGCAGAGGAAACAGGAGGGGGGACGAGAGGCTGAAGGACGGAGGGGTGGGAGTATACCCTCTCCCCTTCCACTCCCCTCCCCTGCGTGCCCTCCCCGAAGTGTTAAAAATGTCGAGATTGAGATAAGCGACTGCGGACCGCAAATTTCCGATGTGCTTCGAGGCAACATGTTTCTTCCTGGTCCTGCGGCGTGCATCAGGGACAAGGCCCGGTGCCTAGAAGCCAAGAACTCGCCACTGTAAGCGGTCCGCAAGCTTCGTGGTCAGGGGACGCCCCCGCCTGAAATTCTGGTAATTGTGCCCTGCATCTTCTGGCAAAGCAACTGCACGATATGTTGTCATGCCAGGCCCTGAACTTCGGATCAAGCTCAGCCCTGTAAAGCCTGTGTGCATGGTGGTGGTCTGTGGCAGGCATGTGACTGCTTCGCACTGGGATGCCATCCCGCTACCAACACGTGGTCAAGTTTCTGGGGAAGCGTCGTCGTTGTGATCGCTGGCGTCGAAGGCGGTTACGCTTTAAGCTGTCAGATAATTCAACCACGTGATGGACCGCACTTTGGGGTGAAACGCCCAAGACTGGTGGTACGGCGGGAGACAAGATTTCAGCACTTTGCTTAGAATCTAACTCCTTCAAGAAGCGCAGCATGCGATGGTCCTCAGCAAGGCGAGAATTCACCGACCCCTTGGGATAACTGGCGTGTGAAATTATCCCACCTAGGCGTTTACCGCGAAGCGTCTGTGGCCAATGTACGCAAACTTCGAATACGTATCTACAGCTCGTCCGTTCATAATGGGTTTCTCAGCGTGAACGCGCGTGCCATTTATACATGTGATTGATCAGTACGCCTGTATGATATGCATGTGTGCATGAATGTGTGTGCATGTTCTTTGACCGTCCTCGTACCAATATAGGGCGCCCGCGGCTTAGCCCTCCCGGTCGCACGTTGGGCCTGGGCGGAACAAATTTCTTCGAATCGGAAAACCGATTGTATTCGCACGGCTACTCCGCGATTGCTAATGGGCGTGGGGGGGCGCCGCCCCCGCCGACAACCTCGAATCGACCCCCGTCGCGGGCAACCACCGCGCGCCGAGGGCGCTCCAACCTCCGTCGCGCCGCGCCGACGTGGCGAGGCTGACCCCCGTCGGAGGGGTACTTACCCCTCCCCAAGCTTATTATCGAACGCAGAGTATGTATGGAGGAGGAGCGATGGGGAGCAGACGTCCCAGCGACCACACAACTGAGCGAGACGCGCGTGCGCCTGCGATCTCGCATCCAATGGCGCGTTTAGCAATACGTACGGGGTGAGCGCGCGGGCAGCATGCTCAAACCCGGCCGACGAGGAGCGAGGAGGGGAAGGGGGATGGGATGGACACTTCAGGCGGACAAGACAAAACAAGCCAGCATGGGCGTGACACGGGATACCGCCCAACCCTCTAACCCCAAACTGGACCCGAGGGTCAGGAGGAGGAGGAAGGAAACGGAGGAATAACACCGAAACGCATACAACAGCCGCGCGTGCATAAACCACCCAGGTCAAACGGCACCCGCACAGAGACCTCGCGAGCAAAGGTGATGGAGAGGAGGAGGAGGAGGAGGAGGAAGAGGAGGAGGAGAAGGGGGGAGACAAACAGACAAAAGGAAACCCCGCAAGCCGAATGGTGCAATCGCGAGGTAGCAGCCGCCTGCGAGCTAGTGCCAAATCAGCGAGACACAGTCGAATATGTCGACACGAGGAGAACAAGGAGGAATGAAACATTGATAATGTATTGCTGGTTAGCTCCCCTTACGCCCCCCCCCTCCTGCGCACCATCCGTAGATCAAAGGTGGCGCCCCCACCTGGGCCTCAAGTCATACAGAAGTATGGGGAGACAATGCTTGTTGTTTCTTGGGACTCTTGAGGTCCAAGACGGTCAAAGAGAGCTCCGCGACCGTCCAAGAGGCCCCTCACGGCGACCCATAATGGCTTCAAGACGGCCAAAGAGGACCCCCAGGAAGGCTTCCGGTGGCAAACGACAATGAATGTTGCCAATGTGTTTGAAATAATTTCGTGTCATCGCGTTTTGGGGCTTCAAGCAGCCCCAGACAGCCCAAGAGGCCTCCGAGATGGCCCTAAGAAGCCCAAAGAGGACCCCGAAAGTCACCAAGATGGCCGAGTCTTCAAGACAGCTCAAGAGGGCCACATGACAGGCCAAGATAACCTCAAGACGGGCCCGCCCAGGCGACCCAAGACGGCCACCCTGGAAGGTCTCCAGAGGCCAAGCTCATTGATTCTCCTCACATGTTCGACAAACGTTCGCCTTCTCGACTTGGTTTTTCAGGCTTCCGGCAGCGCAAGAAGGCCCAAGAGGCATCCAAGATGGGCCCAAGAGGGCCACAAGCAGGCCCGAACAGGGCCCAAAGAGGACCCCGAGATGGCCGAAGATGCCCCCAAGACGACCCCAGGACCAAGAGGGTCCCAAGACGCCCAAATCCCTCAAGACGCCCATGGCTGATGGGGTCTCGTGGGAGGCTTCTCGGTAGCGTCTGGAGCGCAGTCTTGTGGCCTCTTGGGGGCCTCCCAGGGTCCTCTTGGGGGCCTCTTGGGGCCTCTCGCGGCCTTTTTTGAGCTGAAGGCTCAGATTTTCGCATCGCGTTCCCCCTCTTGGGCGCCTCTTGGGCCGTCTTGGGGGCCCCTTGGGCCGTGTTGGGCGCCTCCTGGTCCCCTCTTGGGGCCGTCTTGGGCTGTCCTGGGCGCCTCTTGGGCCGTCTTGGGGTCCTCTTCGGCCGTGTTCGGCCCATCTTGGGGGCCTGTTGGGCCGTCTTGGGGCGATCGTGGGGGTCTCTTGGGCAGTATTGGACGCTCTGAACCCCCAAGAGTCATCGCAAATGCGAAAAATGTACGTTTTCGTACGGTAATGGGACGATTTTTCCCGGAAAGGGCTCGGGCCCAGGGTTCTCTTTTAGAGGTTTACCCCCAGATCTGACGGCTGATAGACCTGCGAATTTCTTTTGCGATAAATAACGAGCCGGCGAATTAAAATGTGAGGATGTCTCGAGCGAAACGCTTGTTGTTCAGAATATGTTGAGGATGTCTCGAGCGAAACGCTTGTTTTGTGTTATAGATTGTCCTCTCCTGGGGACCAGAATTTAGAGGATCTCTCAAGTGAAATGCTTGGTTTCACGTGCCCAGATCTTGAGGATGTCTCGAGCGAGACGCTTGGTTTCACGCCTCCAGGTTGCCCAGGCAGAGGTCAAGCGCCAGGATTTGTTGAGGATGTCTCGAGCGAGACGCTTGGTTTCACGCGTCCTCGTGGCCCAGGCGGATGTCTAGAATGAGGAGGTGTTGAGGAAGTCTCGATCGAGATGCTTGTTTGCGCGTGTCCAGGTTGCCCAGGCGGATGCCTAGCATGAGGATGTGTTGAGAATGTCTCGAGAGATGCGCTTGTTTTCAAGTGTCCAGGTCGCCCAGGCGGATGTCTAACATGAAGATGTGTTGAGGATGTCTCCAGCGAGACGTTTGCTTTCACGTGTACAGGTCGCCAAGGCGGATGTCTAGAATGAGGAGGTGTTGAAAACGTCTCGAGCGAAACGCTTGTTTTCACGTGCCCAGGTCACCCAGGCGGACGTCTCACATGAAGATGTGTTGAGGATGTCTCGAGCGAACTACTTGTTTTCACGTGTCCAGTTCGCCCAGGCGGATGTCTAGCATGAGAATGTGTTGAGGATGTGTTGAGCGAAACGTTTGTTTTCACGTGTCCAGGTCACTCAGGCGGATATCTAGAATGAGGATTTTGACAGGATGTCTCGAGCGAAACGCTTGTCCCCAGCACGTTCCGTAGCGCGTCCCCTTGGCACGTCCCGCGGTGCGTCCCCATGGCACATCCCCTGGCATGTCGCCTGGCGCGTCCCTTGAGACGTTCCGCGGCGCGTCCTTCTGGCATGTTCCCCTGTCAATTAGCTCTGCGGCAGATACTATGTGTTCAGGCAGCTCGAGATTAAGATCCAGATCAGTTCGGTCAGGACTCGGATGCAAAGGAGGACTCGATCCACGACGCTATAGAGCACAACCGCGGCATGGCACATCGCAATTCAGCACGGTGCAGCACAGCACAGACTTCGGCACGGTACATCAAGATCGATACAATCAGCATTGCAACCTGGCACGTTCCTTGGCACGTTCCGTGGGGCGTCCCTTGGCGAGTCCCCCTGGCACGTCGCGTGGCGCGTCCCCTGGCACATTCCGTGGCACATCCATTGGCACGTTCCGTAGCGCGTCCCCTTGGCACGTCCTACGGTGCGACCCATGGCACGTCCCCTGGCACGTCGCCTGGCGCGTCCCTTGGGACGTTTCGCGGCGCGTCCTCCTGGCATGTCCCCCTGTCAATTAGCTCTGGGGCAGCTACTATGTGTTCAGGCAGCTCGAGCTTAAGATCCAGATCAGTTCGGTCAGGACTCGGATGCAAAGGAGGACTCGATCCACGACGCTATAGAGCACAACCGCGGCATGGCACATCGCAATTCAGCACGGTGCAGCACAGCACAGCCCTCGGCACGGTACATCAAGATCGATACAATCAGCATTGCAATTGCCCGTCACCCAATCAGGTGTCTTTGAAAACGCTGCCATGCGTTACATTTCTATGTTCCTTTCCGGGTTCGTGGGTCGATCATGTTGGTTGTTGAGACTCTCTTGGACGGCCTATTGAGGCTCTCTTGGGGCTTCTTGGCGGCGGCTTGGGCCGTCTGGAGGCCATCTTGGGCGTCTTGGAACGATCTTGCGGCGACCCAGAGCCTTTCGGACGGTTTCGGGCGCGTCTCGGGGCTCTCTTGGGGCGTTCCTGGGGCGCTCTGGAAAGCCTGGAAGGCAGCGCCAAGGAGGAAAACCATCTCTGGGCCCCCGTTGGCCGGGACCTGCTCGGGGTACTTTTCGTCCGGGGGCCCCCAAGGGCCACCCCGCGCGCGCGAACTAGAAGACTGCTAACCAGTTACAAGAGATCTTAGCACGCCTCTGGCCCGTTGGGCCGGCGAATATAAGTCCTCTACATCTCTCGGTGGCCTGCACGCAGGGGAACAGTTCCTTGCTGCAGCGCGACTTTTCATAGGGCGCGCGCGACAGAGCATGTAATATGCAGCGGCACTGATAATATTTAGCATGAAGCGAATGTTATGGCATAAACAAGTGATCGCATACCGAGCTACGCTTGTACTGACGAGGCCTCCAAAACGGCCCAAGAGGGTCCCAAGACAGCCATAGGGGGCCCCAAGAGCGGCCCCGAAAACCCCCATTACGTTCAAGAGAACCCTAGTCGACCCAACATGACTTCAAGATGGCCAAAGAGGTATCCAAGACAACCCATCAGGACACCAAGAGGACACCCAAGAGGGACTACAGCAGACCACGGCAAACCTGCACGTCATAACAGCACAGCATCCTACAGGCCTCTAAGCCACCAAGAAGCCTCGCAACAACCAAAAGTTACGCGACCTTACACGTTCCAGACGTGCACCCCTCAAATCAAGAGGAAGCAAGATGATTCCTCTCGCTTCGCGGGGTGCACGTCTGGAGCACGTACAGTCCAGTCGTTGTGGGGCCTCCTGGGAGTGTCTTCATACAGGGAAGGTTTTACTTTCGTGTTGTTCTGCGCGTTTCCTTCGGAACATCAACTGTTCTCGCAGTCGACGATGATCTGGATGGTCACTTTCCGATTCCTGAGTGCGGATATCAGCTGTTTGGTGAGATGGTCTTTGGCGAAACCAGCGCTTCGGCGCCCGACGCATGGAGAAACGCACGGGAAAGTGGCGGGAAACCGCGGAAATCTCGGGAAACCTTCAAGAAACCGCTCCAGAAACAACGCGTTCTCGAGGAAGTCCTAAGCGAGAACTGCATGTTGGGCCATACCCTTAGATCATAAATTAAAGATGGGGAGCCCCCTAATGAGCAGACCGTAGCAGCCACGCCACATCTGCGGGCCCCCCATATGCACCTGCCGACCTGTTGCCTCAACCTCGGTTTGGGCACAAAACTTGCCCGCCCAGCACCATTACGACCCAAAATGGTCCCAAGACGGCCCGAACAGATCCCAAAGACCGACACGACGGGCCAAAGAGGAAACATGAAGGCCCCAATATGGATCTAGGACGGCCCCACATGCTCTGAAGACGACCCCAGAGGACCCTCAAGAAGCCCCCAAGAGGGACAAATAACTTGCATCCCGCGTGAATATGTAATGTTTGAATAGTTTCGTCTCTTCGGTCTTTGGAGCCCAGAACGGCTCAAGAGGCCTCCATCATCGCCCAAGACGGCCCAGGAAGGGCCCATGACCCTAGAGGGGTCCAAAGACGGCCCAAGAGGACCCCATGAGAGGCTCGAGAAGGCCCAAGAAGGCCCCAAAACGTCCCCATAATGCCCCGAGACGGTCCCTAGAGACCCCCAAGACGGCCCAAAGGGGCCAAAGACGGCCCAAGGAGACCCCAGGACGGCCCAACAGGCTCCCAAGACAACCTCAAAACGGCACCAAGAGATCCTCAAGACGGCCCAGAAGCGGACGGAGCGCCTGTCTGGCCGTGCTCCCGCGAAGCGGTGTGCATTAAAATGATAGAAATAAGCCATGGTATGCACCGCACGCTTTGCCATCCGACTCTCAAGCGCCCGCATGCACTTTGACCGGCCTTCAAAGCTGTGCTCGAGCAGGCTCTGACCGAATACTTTGGCGCTGTGCACGGCATCCAGCAAGCCAACACCCCAACGATACCAAGCTGAATGTAATGAATCCCCAAGGATAAAGTACTCGATATGATCACGATGTTTCGAGCAAGGTACAAATCCGTGCGCCAATTGTGCAAATTGACGTTTCTCCTCGGACAAGTTAGGGATGACATGCTCCGTGCGCAGGGCTACTGGGGCTGCCTTGAAAACACCCATCGCGTTTTGAGCTGGGCTGTCAAAGCCGTTCTCTTGAGACATGAACTGCGAGAGACCACGATCGTCTACATCATCGATGACGTCGAGAGCTCTCAAAAGAGCCGTAAAGACTTCAAATGGCTTTTTGTTGTTCAAGATATGATTTGCGCTACCAGGGAACATTCCTTCAAATCCCACCAGCCCTCTGGGCGTCGGTGGCCTGGAGAGTTTCCTCTTCCAACCCCCTTCTTCCCCTTCGGGGAGGGGTTTACCCCTCCCCCTACCCCCTCCCCTGGACCTGGACGGGGGGTTCCGCGGGTCGTTGGGGCGTCCAAGATAGCCCAAGACGGCTCCACGAGCGAAAAGGCGAGAAAGCACAAAACATTGATTTTCCCTAGGTTTTGGAAGGAGTTTGGCCTCTTGGGGGGGCCAAGAGGCGATTCGAGGCACTCTAGAGGCGCAGACAACCCCCCCTTCTTTGATAGATCTCGTCCAAGATGGCCCCCAAAGCGGCCCGAAGACTCCCAAGAGCGCCCCAAGAGCGCCCCAAGAGCGCCCCAAGCCCCAAGAGGCGCCCAAGAGGCCTCCAAGAGACTCCCAAGAGATCCCCAAGAGGCCCCAAGAGGCTCCCCGAGATACGCTAGAGGCCCACGGGACCGCCAAGAGGCCCAAAAGACGGCCCAAGGGGCCCCCAAGCTCGCCATTGTCCTCCTCCTCCTCCTCCTCCTCCTCCTCCTCCTCCCTCCTCCTCCTCCTCCTCTTCCTCCTCCTCCTCTCTCCTCCTCCTCCTCCTGCTCCTCCTCCTCCCCTCCTCCTCTTTTTCTTCCTCCTCCCCTCCCCCTCCCTCCTCCCTCCTCCTCCTCCTCCTCCTCCTCCTCCTCCTCCTCCTCCTCCTTCTCCTTCTTCTCCTCGTCCTCCTCGTCCTCGCCCTCCTCCATCTCCTCTCCTCCCCCTCCTCCTCCTGCTCCTCCTCCTGCTCCTCCTCTTCCTCCCCCTACTCCGACGACGACGACGACTCCTACATCCTCCCCCTCTTGGGGCATATGGCAGCTTACCCGCCCTTTGTTCTTCTGCATGCTCCCCCGCTTCCCTCATCACCTCCACTCCCCTGGGGCTCCTTTCTGGACGGGCTGGTGGAGATACGCGAAGCGTCTAGAAGTGTATTCGTTCGATGAGCTTGTCCTCCAAACCAAAAGTAGCCGCAAGACCCTTGGAATATTCATCTTTGGCATCCTTGGTTGAGCTGGTCACAGAATATAATTGACCTTTCGAAGTCGGGTCAGCTTGCATTGCCCCACGAATCTTGAAACTTTTCGACTGGTTTGGCGGCACAGGGACCGCAATCCAATCGACTGGACAACTTGCCATGAGATGTGGTACCTCATAGTCGCCCAGGCCATCATCTCGAGGGCCCATTCTGAACACCTGCCGCGGCATGTTGCATACGAAGCATTGTGCTTCGCAAGGTACTGAACCATCACGTAGAGCTTCGGTGAAGCCTATCCAATCCACCTCATTGATCACCTTGTCAATGTGACTGTCCCACCCTGTCAAGTATGCCTGGCGGTCCATGCCAACCACCTCCAAGGTATCTGCCGCAGTTGCCATCATGGAGGCAGAAGCATTACCTTTGTCGCCAACAAGGGCCTCTGAGAAGTCACGCTTGGTGCTCCCTTCGCAATTGACAATCTTGTCGAAGCTCAACTCAAACGACTCAATTGCCAAGACCTTCTGGGTCGAATGGCGGAGTCGCACCAGACCGAGCTCGTCACCCTCAGCATACACAGTCCTACCGCTTGCCAAACGATGCCTCACCTGCAAGACTCCCTGGGAAATCGAATCGGTAACAACAGCTGTGGCATTCCGGTAAATGGTGACGCCAAGTTTGAGTGCAATTTGGGACAGAAAGAACTCCAGATCGAAGATCGTGGCGAGTGCCTTGTCACACCAGAGTAATGTGTCATTGAACATCTCTGCTGGAGCTCCAAGCCGGGCGAGCGTGACCATTGTCTCGGGATACAAGCCAACGGCACGAGCCCGAACAGCGCTCGGGCGGGTCTCGACAACGTCCACGTGGTGCCCCAAAATGGCTGCCTCAATAGCGCACAAAAGGCCCGTTGGTCCCCCTCCAATTACCACAATGTTGAAGGTATCCATAACGCAACCCGCCTGCTCTTGCTTCTGACGTCGAAGCTCCAGTTTGGACTCCCTGTAATAGATAAGAGCTGCGTCCACCTTGGCGATGAATGTCTCGGGATCGTCGCCTGCACCTCGACGCACAGCGTACTGGCCTCGGAAGCTTTGCTCGCCCAGGCTCTCTTCCATGGACTTTAGCTCTTTCAGTCTGTCCTCAAGCCTGGGATCCGCCTCATGTGCACGGCAAGCTCGTGAACTAGTAGGCGGCTGAAGGAATTCGCGTGATTGCATCAAAATTCGCAACTCCTCTGGAAACGTGGAAAAAGTTTGCCGGAAGCTTGTTACAGCTCTCTGGGCTCTGCCAGCTTCGCAAGGCGAATGACCCTCAACTGATTCCCCTGCCATTTCTGCGGGTGCCTTTTGCATAAGCGTCCCAGAAGCAATCAAATGCCCTTGGGCCTCAGAGCCTTGAGCCAATACTGCTGCAGGGGCATTCTTGGGAGGCTTCAAATGTCAAGATGGCTCAGGGATCGCCCCAGATGCTTGAAGATGAAGATATCCTCCCAGATGGTACAAGATATACCACGTACGCTTATCTGCTAAAGCTGAGAGGCCATCAAATTCACACTGGCCGTCTGTATTGGGTTTTCTCGAATTCCAATATGGTAAACTTAACATTGGTCAGCTTCGTCGCACCATACTCTTTAACACCTAACATGATGGAGAAATCGGCACGTATCAAAAAAAACAAATGATATAATAATGTAATAATCGGAGGTTGGGGGGTGAGATCGCAATGAAACGGAGACCCCCCACCGGGAAATCGGTTTCGGATTCGTCTTCGTGTCGTGCGTGCGGGCGAGGCGAAGCTGCGCGTGATCCTCTTGTAGCTAGGCCGAAGAGGGAGCGAAAGTCCGTTTCCCGTCAGCCGGTGGCCGGGAGGTGTCCCAGTTGGGCCGGGCGGTGTCCCGGGTGTCCCGGGTGTCAGTAGGAGCGAAAAACCGTTTCCCATGCGCCGGTGGCCGACAGGTGTCCCAATATTGCCAGGCGGTGTCCCCGGTGTCCCGGGTGTCCCGGGCGTCCCGGCGCTAACGCATGTCGCCAATTTCATATTATTTTGTTTCGGCGCCTGCGGCGGGCTTTCTTATCCAATCCAGCTTACATTATCCAATCCATCTTGTCCAATCCAATCCATCTTATCTTATCTTACCCAACCCATATTGTCCCATCTTATCTTACCCCACCCAATCAAATCCACCAAACCCAATCCATCAATTCACTTGTTTCTGCGTCTGCGGCGGGCCAATCCAATCCATTTTTCATCTTATCAAATCCATCTCTCCCAATCCAACCCATCTTGTCTTATCCAATCCATACTATCCCATCCAATCCAATCCACCCAATCCAGTCCATCAATTCATTTTTGTCAGCGCCTGCGGCGGTTTTCTTATCCAACCCAGCTTATCTTGTCCAACACAATCCATCTTATCTTATCCAACCCATCTTGTCTCATCTTATCTTACCCCACCCAATCAAATCCGTCCAACCCAATCCATCAATTCATTTGTTTCTGCGCCTGCGGCGGGCCAATCCAATTCATCTTATCTTATCCGATCCATCTCTTCCAATCAAACCTATATTCTTTCTTTCTTTCGGACTGCCGCTGGCCCTACCGGGCGCGTGAAAGGAAAATGTGCGTGGTTCCTGCCATGACACTGCGTCGAGCTCATAGCGACCCTGGGGGCCTGTGCCTGGGTCGAGGGACGTTTTCCAATCCATCTTATCCCATCCAGTCCAATCCACCCAACCCAATCCATCAATTCATTTTTGTCGGCGCCTGGGCGCGATCGCGGCAGACTCATGTGAGGCGCGAAAAAATGTATGAATCATGGTTGCCATCGCCATCGTTGCTGTCAGCACCGCCGCACCCATCACGCATCGTCACTGCCATAATTGTGATGGAGGGGGAGACTGATATCTATAGAGAGAGAGAGAGAGAGCGAGAGCGAGATAGAGACAGAGAGAGAGAGAAAGAGACAGAGACTACCTAGCATGCGATGGTTGTCTCGTGGTTGTCTTGTGATTGTCCTGATGGTTGTCTGGTGGTTGTGCCGATAGTTGTCCTGTGGTTGTCCGACAACAAATCGTTGTTCGGCGCCTGCGGCGGGCTTCCTCATTTTGCTTTTGAGGTCGATAATGAGATCGACAGTGCGATTCACCGATAGGTCGGTCGACGGATAGGTAAATAGTGGGATCTCATCGTCATCGCAATCATCATTGTGGTGGAGGGAGACTGTGATAGAGAAGGAGAAAGAGAGAGAGAGAGAGAAGGCAAGAGCGAGAGAAAGAGACAGAGAGAGAGAGAGAGACAGAAAGAAAGAGAGATATGAGATCAAGGTGACAGGCTGGAGGTCAGTCAGGGTGGGCATTTGATCTCAATCCCCCCCAACCTCCTTATCGCCCGCAGAGCGGTCGTATAGGTGAAATAAAAATAATCATACGGAATTAGATCGGAACTCAACGGGTTTCAAAGTCCATCGGGGAAGAGCGCAAGGGAGCTGGCGTGCGCCGCTTTCGCAGGCAAGAACTCAGACGAGGGCAGGAACGGCGCAAGGGGGGCGGCAGACAGAGCAGCAGCGCAGCAGCCCAAGGGAGAGGCCGACGACGACAGCGCGACAGCAGCCGGCCGAGCAGCCGGCCGAGCAGCCGGCGGGCGGTGGGGCTGCTGAAGGACAAAGATCCTCAAGAGGAGTGGAGGACGAGAAGGAGGAAGAAGATAAAGAGGAGAAGGAAGGAAGAGGAGGAGGAGGAGAAGTAGGAGGCGGAGGAGGAGGAAGAGGAAGGTAAGGAGGTAGCGGAAAAGAGGGAAGGAGGAAAGACGTTTATCTCTAGCCCCACCTTGGTCCTTCGATATGGCGCAAGCCTACTCGAGCGAACCACATGCTCGTAGGCTTTTGTACCATAGAATAGGGACAGGCTGGGCACACGGACTGGGCTCTGCTCTACCTTCTCCTCCTCCTCCCTCTCCGTCTCATCCTCCTCCTCACACTTCCTTTCCACCTTCCGTTCGTCCTGCCCCCCTCCTCTCCCCCTATTCTTGCTCCTCCTCCTCATCATCATCCTCATCCTCTTCCGCCTCTAGGGCCCGTCCCACACGACAGAACTAAAAAATGCTGCACGGCATCGGTCCAGGCGTCGGGATCGGGCTGGGCGACGAGCGACGGGCTGGGCGTCGAGCTGGGCGACGTGCTGGGCGTCGCTGTAGGCGACGGGCTGGGCGTCGGGTTGGGCGACGGGCTGGGCGGTGATCCTACGCCCTGCGCCTCTTGCGCGCGGCGGCCAGCCGATCTGCAAGCGAGGTCTTCACCTCCGGGGCGGCGACTGCGGTGGCTTCCTCGTGGTTATCGTGTTATCGTCATCACTGATGACGATCGACGAGTGACGATGCACGTTACGATTGATGACTCATCCATCGTAACTTGCATCGCCGTCACTCGTCGACCGTCGATCGTCGACTGGCTCACGCAGCGGCGGAGGCGGCGGCGGCGGCTCACGCGGCGGCGGAGGCGGCGTCGACCGCAGCACCATGACCCGAGGAGACGTTCACAGAGGTGACCACGCCGGCTGGGATCGCAGCAGGGGCGATGCCAGAAACTTGCGTCATCAACTCTCTGCATCGGATCCATGCCACCAGCGGCCCGCCTCCCGTAAGCTCAGTCGGGTCACGCAGCCTCTGCTGCACGCCCAGGTACAAAGGCTCCCAGCTCCCGGAACATTGACGCCGGGATGCCTCTCCGACTCGGCCGAGCAGGTGCCTGCCGGCGGATCACTGACTGCACCAGCTCACGCTCGCTGGGCCGCCCAGTGGACAGGCGTGCAGGATCAGCATGAACCCGAACAAGCACCTCGCGCGCCACGATCGCGTACCCGCGGAGGGAGACCAAGCACCCCGGCCCAGAGCCGCCGCAGAGTGTGACTGGCCGCCGCAATGCGTGGGGGCCTCTGCCTGGCAGCCAGCACCTTCGCCCTCCTGCCGCCCTACCTCCGCCAGCAGGCCTGCTGAGGATGACCTCGTCGAGTTCCCGCCCGTTGCACCAGCCTGGGCCGGAGACACTGCGGAGGAGGAGGAGGAGGACGAGGAGGAGGAGGAGGAGCTGAGGCCCCGCGGGTCAAAACTGAACCCCCCCGCAGCGCAGCAGCAGCGGCGAAGAGGACGCTCGGCGTCGGCCTGGCGGCGCGGACCGTGCCAGTGGTCAGCGAACCGCCGGCGTTGACGGGAATCCGTGCCTCCTCCAGTCGGCAGCGAGCGAGGGGGGAATTGAGAGGGGGCGGGCCTTCGCAGAAGACTCGGAAGTCCCCCGGCCTGCTGCGAAGCTTCTTTAAAAGCAGTCCCCGAAGACACATGACACATCTCAGAAAGCACGAGGGCTTCTGAGCAGCCCCGCCGCCTTCTGAGAGAACCTGATCCCTCTCACTTCCCCCCGTCACTCGCCGCCGATCCCGGAAAGAGCTCGGCGAAGATGCACGAGGAGGCGTCGCTCGGCCTTGGACGGTTCGAACTCCACCGTCGGCGCAAGCGCGAGAGGAGGGGCGAGATCGAGGAGCAGCAGCAGGAGGAGCAGGAGGAGGGAGGATAGAGAGAGGACCGAGTGACGGACGCCGTGGTAGGAGAAGGGGGCCAGGAGGACAGAGGGCGCCCCCCTCCCTCCCTGAGGAGCACGGCGATGAAGACGCCGACCGACGACGACCGACGACCGACGACCGACGACCGACGACGACGACGAGGACGACGACGACGACGACGACGACGACGACGACGACGACGACGACGAGGACGACGACGACGACGACGACGACGACGACGACGAGGACGACGACGACGACGACGACGACGACGACGACGACGACGACGACGACGACGACGACGACCACGACGCCCACGACGACACTGGCACGTCTGGCGCGGCACTCTCAAGCGGCCCCGTCCCGCCCGAGTGCCCCGTCCCCTCCCGAGCTTGGACTGCAGCGATCGCATCTGCCTGCGCGGCGCCAGCGGCGCCCAAGGAGGGGCGCGGGGGGCACCCCGCGGGGAGGGAGGAGAAGGGACGAGGAGGGAGGAACGAGGATTGCCGAGTACACAATAGGCCTAAGAGATACAGTATGAGCTCGACCACTCGAAACCTTGCACGAGAAACCCAACCCTGAACCCTTGGGGTGTCCACTGATGTCTGTATGGGAACGTCGTGCTTTCCATCGCAGAACCAAAGAAACCCAGGAAAGCCAGGGCACCCTGCAGGCAAGCAGGGTGTTTCTTGGCGTGGACTTCCACTGTACCTTGACCATCTTCCGGGATGAGGCGACCATCAGACAGACCAAGGGCGAGACGGCTGCAGATGGGACGCGGCCCCATCGCACGGCGCAGGGCGGACCCATACCTTTTCCTGACGGTTGGCAACAGCCTCAAAGTCGCAGGTATGGCCGAAGCCTTGCCATAAGTAGTAGATTAGGATCTCTATCAGTGGGGATGGGGGTATCCGTGGCCTCCCGTGGGTCACACACGTGATACGGCCGTCTTGGTATTGGTTCCGGCCACGCTTCGGAAAAAAACCCTGGGGGGGCGCCTCTCAGGAAAGTCTTCCCTTGCCACTGCGGTGAAGCAGTCCCAACTCCCAGATCGCGTCTGGGATCGTGGCACCGCTGTGCAGCCCAGTGGGGCCCGCCCCTCATGAAGCCGACGGTCGGGGCTACCCTGGCCATCGCTCGGACGTCCATTCCGTGTTTTTTTGGTTTCGTGCGTGGTTCTTTCGCCAGTTGATCAAGGATGCTCCTCGATGGTCCTCGCCGAAGGAAAAATGCACACGTCCGAGCGATGCCAAGTACCTGCTCTGCACCTCAAGAACTGCATGTGCGGACTGGAGGGAGCTCCAGTGGAGGCGCGCCCAGGGGGGAAGGGAGGAGGGGCGGGCCTCCTCTGAAGGCTCGGGAGGCTTCCGGACTTCTGAGAAGGGCGGGCTTCGGAGGGGGGGAGGGGGGAGGACGAGGGGAAGGAGGAGGCGGAAGAACGGGAGGCGAGAGATAAGAGGGCGAGGAGGGCGAGGAGGATGAGGGCGAGGAGGGCGAGGAGGGCGAGGAGGAGGAGGGGCGGAGGATGAGGAGGAGGAGTGGCTTGAGTGAGCCCAACGCACGTCACGGAGGCTGCCGCTCGCCCTCCCGTCCCGAGTTCCTTCGTGAGCCGTGCCCTCTCGCTGCGGCGAGGATCCACTGGAAGAGAAAGGTCTGAGGGGGCTAACACTGTTAACACCCTGTGTGTACGTGTGTGCTGAGATGCGCGGCAATGATCATGTCTAACCGCGTGATGATGCAACACGAGGGGAGACTCGTTGGGTACACATGGGGCCCCCAAAGCGGTCACAGGACTGCACACCTCCCTTCAGCGCGCGGCCCTTCTGAGCCAACGCTTCCCTGCCCCCACCTGGGCGATCACTGACATTGGTTGCCCCTGCCCCCGTCCGCACTCGTGCCCACTTCCAGCCCAAGGCTGGTGATTCTTAGATCAGCAGCGACCGATGGGGGGAAGCGAAAAGAAGCAGGGATTCTCAGAACGCGTCGGGGCTCTCCTCACCCTCCTCACCCACCTCACATTCCTCACCCTCTGATCTCCCGCCTCCTGTTCCTCCGCTTGCTCCTCCTCCTCCTCCACCTCCTCCTCCTCCTTCTCACCCTTCTCCTCCTCCTCATCCTCCTCCTCCTCATCATCCTCCTCCTCCTCCTCCTCCTGCTCCTCCTCCTCCTCCTCCTCCTCCTCCTCCTCA